>JAHZNP010001380.1:0-20670 GCA_020615345.1 Triops cancriformis
TTAAAGGTGGTTACAAACACCCCCTCTTCTCCCTGTTGCTGTTCTCCCTCCTCGTGTGTTTATCTAGTCACAAGTTTAGCGTTAAAATATAGTAAACAATTTGTAAGAAATAACTAGTAATTGGCTTCGGCCTGCACTGGTACAAAAAAACAACACATATTGATCGATTTTCAGTTCTTACATAACTAAAATTTAACAGCGCTGTTTGTACAATTTTTCAGATTTTTCTTATTTGAGCGGAAATGTGCCTCGTTTTACTAATGGCGAGTTCCATTGGCAGCACTTTTTCGGGTTTGGTGCGAACCTCTTTTCTGCAGGAGAACTAAAATGACGTCACGGTGCAGCGGTTGTTTACATTCCTTTCAAACATGGCCGAGGCTGAATTTTGTTTTAAAGCATTTTAAAATCAGATCAATCAAAAAGTGCTCTAAAACCTTAAATTGAGCTATGAGATGCTAAAAGTTTTCCACGGCTGAGTCTAAAATTTTTCCCCTGAGCTACAAAAACATTATACACGCATAGAAAGCGCTTATTTAACAACATACCTTGTCATCCGAATACATGCGTAACTCAAAAATATAACTCCGTAATTTGTGAATGGGATTATTACTTGCATCATGTTAAAGAACCACGGCTCCTCACATTCGATGTCACTGCATGAGCTGGACAACGCATTATTTAAGAAATCAAAAGAAGTAGCTTCTGTTAATCTTCAGAATTCATATTGGCGCCAAACGGATGTGCACCGAAACCGTCGCACTGCCAAAAAAGTGGGTGCGGCAAAAGTTGCATTGTTTTGCACTTTTCCGTGCGCACCTTGTCAATGGAACGCTAGACGTGCACTGGCACGAGAATTCCCAAAGGAACGCTGGCACTCCATGCGTGCAAAAAAATCGCACCAGTGCAGCAAATGGAACTCGCTATAAGACAGAAAAAATAAATGAATTGAGTAGTGCGTTTTTCCCCAGATACCTTGAATTATGTCGCAAAAGTCGTCTAATTCGACAAGCTCTAAAGAACAGCGAACATGTTATCTTCAGTAGTATCTGAGCAATAGTGACTTATAGTGATCAATAGTGAATATTTATGATTGTTCCCAATTGGGAACACCCTCGGCAAATGTATACTGTAAAAAATATTGTATTTTTACAATAGTTTTCTTGTAACGCCTTTTTAACTTCAACTTGTTCTAGTAAAGAAAATTACTACGAAATTTGTAAAAAGTAATACGATAGTCTTTGTAAAATACGTTACTACTACACTTGTAAACTTACAACAATTCGTTGTAACCACGTTACAAGAACTTTTTTTTTACGAATATGGTTTGTACCTTCCACTACTCAAACTTTTCGTAAATTGTACAATTACTGCTGTAAAAAAATCTACTTCGATTAATGAAAAATAACAGAATATTTTTGTAGCTCCACAAAGATGAAAAAAGATTTAACAAAACCTTGTAGTCAGGGCCGTACCCAGGATTTTGGTTCGGGGGGGGGGGGTGTTTAACCCCCTACCCCCCCTGGGTACGACAACTACTGCGTTTCTACGAGAAAATCAAATAGACAACGATATTCGACAACGATTTATTGTTTTCACACAAAGCATTAAATCACATACATTTTCCTGCAATTTGAATGTGGCTGAAATATCAAAGGAGAACAAACACAACATAAAATTGATTTTCAGATTGGAAGGGACTCAAGTATAACAATATAGAAAGATACAAAATGGGGGTGTATCCATCGCACTGTTTTTTCTTTCCTTTTGAGTACACTAGTGTTAGGGATGAGAACAAAATACGAGGCTGAGATGACCTTGCAGACGAAAATTGGAACTAGGATCCAAATATCTTGTTTTCACACAAAACTTGTAATTCACAAACGAAATTTTACTTAACTGTCGACGGTTTGTAACACTGAATTTTCGTGCGCTAGTTAGTATCCCCTAGACATCACAACGAGCTAAATGCTCGTTCTGATGTCAAGAAACGAGTAACAAGGTCTACCCGCTAACGCACGGGGCTTCATATTCATTGTTGCCGATAATGAATTTCGTACATTGCTGGAGTTGACTTGAGCTGAAATTCATTTTCGGATACAATGAAACTTACATTTTAAAAAAAATTGTAAATTGGATGCCTTCCGTATTTAGTTCAGAAGAAAAATATCAACACCTACAGCAGCATTTTGCTGAGTTTCATGCAATTATATATCTATGTCCAGTAACACACGAAAGTAAATAGATAATGTATACACTTCTTAAATTCCCTTAGGGAAAAGTTTTGTATATTATTAACCAATTATTAGTAAACCAAAAAAAAACTTACTGTACAGAAAGTTAAAAAAAAAATTTTTACAATAAGTTTTTCAGTTACGTTCCACGTAAAGTTTCTGTAAAAATACAGGATTTAATATTTTGTCATGAAGAAGTCGATGTGAATTCACTCACAGAACAAACTAATTTTACAAACAAGTTCTCGCAAAATTAACAAAACGTGTAGTAAATTAAACAACATTGTTAGTTAATTCACAAAAAAATCGTTGTAGACACATTAACAATGAACTATTTGTATTAAAACGACAGAATTTACGTAATAATACAATCTGTCGCTTCCCCTGTCGTCTTTGACACTTGAAAGGAATTTGATTTTACCGAATTACCTAGATTACTTTACATTGTTTTGTCTTGTTCGTATGTATTTCATTATAGTTACAATAATTTTATAGTTTAGTTTTGTTTGCTTGCAAGCTTATTAACACAAGGAAGGTACATGTGAAAAAATATTTTCGTACAATGTAGCCAGGGAACAATGTTAAGAACGGTAGGAACGATGGAATACTGGCAAATTCGGAAGACGGCGCAGGTCTATAAGGCCGTGAATTCTTCTGGAGGGTCTAGCACCACGATGTTGTACAAAAGTTTCTTTGATTTGAGCAAACTGAACGAGTTGTCGAATTCCAAGACATCTAAAAGACAGTGTTATATCTCAATATCAAGTTAAAGAAAGATTCACGTTAGCCTACAAGTTCCTGGTTCGTTGCAAATCACTTCCCCTTCTTCTAAATACACGTGGCTCTCGACGCGCTCTTTTGGAATGACGATCTGCATATTGTTCGAGTTGATGTCTTTGCGGTAGACGGCAAAACCCACATCTCCTCCATCGCTTTTGTACTCCCATCTAAAGAGGAAATAAGAGTATCTTGTCTTCTCCAGCAAAATTCCATTTAAGAAAGAACGAAATAAAATAGTCCATCAATCTATGGTACCGAACATACAGCTAGCATTTACATTCGTTATTACCGTATTTTATATTTCTTTTAAATATATATATAATGACAATACGTTAATAAAAGCAAGTTCCAGTAAAATTGTGTGAACCTTACTTTAGTATTGCTCCTTCTTGTTCAATGGAATATTCAAATTGCTTCTTCTCCCCCGCCGACAATGTACTAGCAGTGAAACTATCACAATTCGTGTAGTTGATTTGGTGTTTTTCGAAGTACTCTTTTGGAATTTCTCCAGCCATGCAGATCTAAACATTATAAGAGGGGGGAGAATCGTAGAACAAAACACAAATATTATTATTAAATACAAATTATTTCCGCTTCGAGTTTTTTTTCTGGATCGTTAAGATACCCGACGTACGAGACAACGCTTTGACAAGAAAAATACCTCGGAGGAACAATAGGGATTGCCATCTATCGGATCCATACGGGTACCTCCCCAATGGGCTGGCAGCTGATCAGGCTCAATCACGTCCAAAACAGCCGACGTCCAGGCGTCGCGATTGGAATCGAAAACTACCACCTTTTGCGCCGTGCGTTCGTGAATGAAGGGTTTAAGCATTCCATAGGCCACCGAAAAATATTTGGGTGCTAAAGGTCCCATTAATCAATGAATTAGATACTAACCCGGGTAATCAATCAGTATATAGCAGCTCCAAGTAATAAGTAACAAAAATAAGTAATAAGTCAAATGACTCAAGTAAATATAAACTCTGATTCCTGAATACTGAATGTGAATTATGTCACGAATCATGTACAGTAATCTCATAGCTTACCGTTTACGACAATGCATTTTTTCAGCGTTTCGGGGTAGTTCGCTTCATTGATTTTGACGAGTTGCAAGAGAACTTCCATAGCTAAATGCAATTCGAAGACAAAATAACTGTAAATTGCGGTGGAAAAAAGAAGCCACGTGATAAGTCTAGTAGTTACCAGGCGCCCAGGTGAATTTGCGCAGTGCGAAACCATCCATATCAAAGATAAACACATGTTGATCCACTGATTGCTTTCGCATGAGCCGCAAACTCCGTTCCAAAATCCAAACTGTATACTTGACGTACTCTTCCTTCTTGACGCATCGAAACAAGCCTTGCATATCCACCCGCCCCACGGGAATGATCCATACTACAAGTAATTCATACATTAATTCCTGTTCGCTGTACGGCACCCTTCTCTAGTGCATGATTTTATGGGTCAATTTTCTCTCTTCATAGAACTAAACTTAGGACAGCATGTTTATCTGTCCTACTTGTCTTCACACGTTCTCGTTTACCAGATCTTATACTTGACAAACCAGTATTAAGAACGAATATGTGCCTATTCCGAGGACGGTTTCGAACGGCTTTTCCCGCCAATGCCTCGTGTTTGCTTTGTCACTTGGATCGACGGGAACAAGTGCCCTCGGATCCCAGTGACTATGTTCAACTTCTGGAGTTCACGGCAACTATACAGTCCATCAATTGGATAATACCTAAAGTACATGCTCAAGGGTAAAATGCGTTACAAAATTGTCAAGCGCGAAAAGGGCGGCCGAGGCACGCGTAATGCGTGCCCCACCTGGGGCACGCCTTTACATGTCACGCGCATGTAAACAAATCGTTAACTGGGATGTAAACGTACGCTGTCGCCGACACACAAGCTATTAACAAGTAATTACCTGGATTGCGTTCTTTGTCGTAGCCAGAGAAGCCCCCAGGATAAAATCTGGAGTATACTTCGGGCGCTTTCCAATCATCGGTGAGTAAATCGGTGCCGAAAGTTTCCCGCCATTGCAAAGACTGTCACGGAAAACAGTTAACTAGGTCTATCGCGCGTTGGAACTTATTCAGGGTTACAAACGGACACTTCTTGAACTTAGGTTATTCAACTAGAACTAATGTCATCTTATTTTAAAAAAGGGGACATATAAAAATTTTTCCGGGATAGTTTAAGGAATTCAGTTCATCCAGAACTGCCCAATTAGACAATTAGAGCGTAAATATTAATACTTACTTTCCGTAACATAAGCTCCGCCCTTTTCAAGTCGAAGTCCCTTGCTGGAAATAGAGAGAGAGACAATATTATTCTGGGTCAAATAATTGTACATGTTTATACAGCGAAAAAGATTTCTCCGCCCAGTTTTTCTGCCATTTTGTTGTCTACTGTTATTAATATGTTAAACTTTTGTTTTCAGCATTACGCACTTACAAATGTGTGGGTCTTTTTATCTTACCTCGCAGCCATTGGAGCAAATAACGGTCACTTTGGTTGGGCAAAATACAATCAATTATGGCAGTCCGAAACTAAAATGAAAAAAAGACAAGGCGCGATGCTGAATTTCGGAAAAATTGTGTAAAAGAGCTCCGTTGCGTACTTTCGACAGAATTTCCTGTTGTTTAGCATCAATAACCGCCATGACGTCAAGGCAACTTCCCTGTGGGGGCCGCGCAAGCGAATTGAAGACAGTCAATTTTTTTAAACTCAGAACAGGCTCTTCCACGTGGGTCGAACTCGCTTGAGATAAAGATTGGTTATCACGCCAAGAAAACGCTTTGCCGCCTATCGAACTGGATTAGGAAGCTACCAATCGTCAAATGCCAGACAATCACCAAACAAAGATCGCTTTTTGGCAAGCCAAGCAGTTTGGCAGGGGCCTTTTAGCTCTCGCTCTTTTCAAAAGTTGGAAGTGAAAGTGGGGAAGGAGGAAAAGAGTTGGAGGACCGACGTACTCGAATGTTTGCGTCCGACTAGCATGACAACCTTGAAAAACTCACCTAGTACTCCCTTACTCAAGACTTTCCTTTTCACCCTCTGGAAGTGATAGCCCAGGCTTTTCTCATCCACCAAGGCCCTTTGGGTGAAAGGGAAAAAGTCGGACTCCCTTGGTCGACGATTTCAGCCCATTGCTATTGTCCAAAACAAAAACAAATGGGTCACTCATAAACAAATCAGGAGTGATTGAGTAAACGGCAAATTAAAAAGAAAAATGGATCCAGTAGTAAATCTCGTTAATGAGGCGAACTTTTCGAGCGCAGATTTGGAAATTAACTGACACGAATACAAGGTTTTAGCGAGTTACATTGTGGGGAACGTGTGAGCGGTTTCCTACTGGTCGTCATTTGCCAAAAGGATGCCATACTTAATTACACTAATCT
This sequence comes from Triops cancriformis, assembly GCA_020615345.1. Classification (NCBI taxonomy): domain Eukaryota; kingdom Metazoa; phylum Arthropoda; class Branchiopoda; order Notostraca; family Triopsidae; genus Triops; species Triops cancriformis. Next base: position 6,419 of record JAHZNP010001380.1, read on the forward strand.
TTTGACGAGCTCGTTATTGACTGAGTGCAACTACATTTTATGATGGGAATACATAGATTAAAATTACCTTTGCGTGCTTTAGTTACTTTTAAAGTGAGAGTGGAAGAGTCGCAAGATTCGCTGAGGAAGACAGACTAGGATAAAACAATTTAGTGATGAATCGAAAAAAATTGCTCGAAACGATCACTACGATCAGAAGCAGGCTTTTTCTTTAGACAAAAGTCTGGACTCCGTGACAGCTTAGCTGATGGCTTTTCCAGCCTATGGTGTCGAGATATTGAACAAGGCCACTTATTTAACAAAGGTAGGTTTGCGTAAACAGGTGTTAACTGGGCTCTGTCTAGAGAAGGAAATGAAAAGGAATGCGGACCACCTTTGTTATGCAAGTTAAGCCATTGTTCAGCTCCTCTCACACGGGAATTAACTGGGGGACGAACGTGGAAGAGGTTTGTTCGATCTAATCTTCAGATCTTATTCCATTGTCAGGTTGAACTCACAAGGTTTAGAACTTATCCTTGAGATGTTTTCAAAAATGCCTTGGATAATTCTCTGTGAAATTTGCGGAAGTAAAGACAATACAGGAATTGCAATTTTGACATATCGTCCAATGCGTCTTTCCATCGAAGAGAGTTGCGTACTGGAGCATCCGTTCGACAGTTACGGAGAGCATGCGTGTCAGACAGTTGGCATCGTCCAAATGTGTCGTCACGGATCATTCGTTACGAAAGCTTCAAACGAATGCGTATACACTTGTATAAGGGCTGAACTTATATATTACTATGTATTAATATTAATCTATTACGAATACATAGTAGATGTTCTATTAGACGTAACTTTCTTTGCATTGGGAAGTTGACTGGTAAGAAAGTTGGGAACAATTAGGTGACGGTCGGCACGAAGCCGAGAGAAAGGAAAAATTGCCGTGTATGTTTCCTTACAGAAGATGGGCAAACAGTGATCATAAAGTTACCAGCGGTCAAGGCCTCCATTCCTATAAACTAGACGGCGTTATGTTTTGGTCCCCGAAGAGCGTTTTTCCCCGCCGTTTCATTATTTCCTGGACTGGCGGGGAAACAAATTGGTTTCATTTATTTCGATTTGTAACGGTGTCTCTATACCTCCTCCTTGTTACGTTATGCACGTGTATTAAATTTATTTTATTTAGTAGGGCACGAAAAGACCCAAGCGAAACTGGTTAACAATGAGAGTTTCTATTGCGAAAGCATACCCTTTCTCTTATTTTACATTAACTGAATGGGAGGAACGATAAAATTGCGTGGACAATTTTTTCACAGCTGTAGCGCATTTATCGATTAGGTTTCGACCCAAATTTTAAAACAAATCATACCTAGAACCTAAATTCAGAATTCTGGAAAAAGCAAAAAAGTTCCTTGAAAAATGGTAAATTATATTTTACAGTTTTCAAAGATACCTTTTCGTAAGATATTAAGGATTGGCAGTTGAAACTTTACTGTCAAAATTGTCAAAACTGTCCACGCTAAGTTTTCCATGTAATCGTCCATAAGAGAAGGGCGGGATACAGTGGCCTTAGGTCCTCTGTGTCTGTTACAATTTGTCCAGCTCATTTACTTTTGCTTACTAAGATTCAACTGCAAATTTTACGTTCTGTAAACAGGGATAGAAGAAAAAAAATTGAACGCAAGCATCCCCGATGGTTCAGATCTACAATATATTCTAGTAGCTTTCTTATCAGTTTAGAGTACGATTAGGCAAGCAAAATCAACACTAATAAGTTGGAAATTAATACATGTAATCGCGAATCGAAAGCCACTGAGGGAGAGACGCTCGTCTTCCGGATGATTACCGACTGTTGCATGGGAAAAGACGCGTATCAATTAGTGAGAAGTGCAGACTGTAAGATTTCATTGGACTTTTGTGTTTCGTTGTCACAGAAATACTTTATGATTCACTACAACGTTCTCGTCCGTCGCAACGAATCTTGAACCTAAAAAGTACGCAATTTGCCTTCGTTGACGGTTAATGTTTAAAATGACACTCCCACTGCCTCATAAATGGCAGCTCGACTAATTCGCAACTTCGACTGACTCAACTTATGTGTCGGAACTCGTACAAGTCTGGAAAATATTATAACGTAGAGTAAGTCCAGAAGTTGTTTGACATTAAGCTGTGGCCGAAGATGCAAGTCGCAAACGATTTACTTAGTATCTTATAATGTTACGATGGGAATTCAGCGACAGGGAAGTCGGATAAAAGAAAATTTGAGCGAAAACTGGACACGTAATGGATGCCATAACGTGGCATAAACTCGATTGTCGTAAATCGAGTTTACGACAATCAGGACCATATAAGTTGCTGTCTTACAGAATGATTTACTGTCACGTTGAGATACTTTTAATTGTCTTTCATCACTCGAAACGCTAACAATAACCACCGATGTTCCCAAAGGGGAACACTTATTTGTTGGTCATTATTGCTCCAATACTATTGTTACCGTTCTTCTCTACTGAGTTCTTTCTGCTTAGCAACTGTGTTGTGTGTTTAGTTTTTAACCAGTTAGAACATCCATGGAATTTTAATGTATTCTTGAATCATTTTCAACCCGTTATACACATTCAGGAAATGTACTGTAGCATAAAGGGTGCAGAAGGGTTCTACTTTGTAGTAATGTTTTCTTTAACGCTCTGATCCAGCTGTCAATCACGCGATTCCGTCCTTGTTCCCCGTGGACGTTTTCATAGCATGTCTGGTTCAAAGTATTCTTTCGGAATCTCCCCTCCCATACATACCTACAAGAGAGCCTTTGCTTTTAACACCGTTTGTAACAGCCGCGCTTTACATTCTCCTGCGCCTCCGTTCTCTCGATTGCCGGTTGACAGTGCCATCTGGTGGGGGCGTACACGGCGTGATTCGAAAGGAAAGAACGAGGACAACGGAACAGAAAGTACTCACTTGCGACGAACAATAGGGATTGCCGTCGATGGGGTCGGTCCGGGTTCCTCCCCAGTTTACGGGCAGCTGGTCCGGGTCGATCATTTCCAGGAGTACTGGAACCCAGTTGGCCCGATTAGAATCGTAAAGCGCCATCTTTTCTGCAGTTTTCCCAGGGAAGAAGGGTTTGAGCATGTTGTACAGAATCGCCGAAGCCTTCGGGGCTAAAAATGGTCACAGCGTCATCTTCTTTTCTTGCTCTTTCTTTCATTTGTTGAGTAAGGGAAGCTTTCATTATTGTGAAGAAGAGAACGCTATTTACCGTTGATGATGAGACATTTTTTCAGCGTTTCAGGGTAGTTGGACTCGTTAATTCGGACAAGCTCTGGGTACATATCCATAGCTGGTGTACAGGTTTTGTGAATACAGATCCAATTTCATTATTTTCTGCCTTTAGAGGGGAAAATGACTAGGTAGCACTGGTGTACCTGTTGCCGAAGTAAATCTACGCAAGGAAAATCCTTCCATGTCAAAAACGACTACGTGGCGAGTGACTGATCGCCGCCGCATGATTCGCAGACTACGCTCGACAACCCACACTGTGTATCTAACGTAGTCTTCCTTCGTAGCACAGCGAAGGAATCCGGGCAAATCCGTTCGTCCCAGCGGGAAGATCCAAACTGTTACCAATTTCATAGGCAGATATTACAATATTCGCTAACATTATATTCTTTCTCTCCTCAGCAAGACAGTGACACAGATTCAATAGTCCATTCTCGATGGTTTGCAAGGTAAAAAATATATTGATAAAAGTCTAATATTATAACTTAATAAATGCCTGTAATGAAAATAAAATGGAAAAAAATCTGGAACTTTTGTTCCTCTCAATTATGAAATCAGAGAAATTTGGGAATTACATTTCACGAATCCTTACGTAGTTTTAAAACTTTCTTGAGAATGAAGTTATACTTTATAGCGCCCAGATAAGTCTATGTAAGATACTTGAGAAAACGTCCTGATGAGCTTACCATGAAATACATTTTTTTGCGACTTTTGATACCACGACAAAGGTAAATAATTTTTGCTCACATGTTCTCCCTATTTGCGACAGAACTTATAGAAACTATTCAAATTAGCGCAAAGGGAATTACGCAGAATTCCACCCGTTGTGACGTAATGGACACCAAAAGTTTTAAAGTTTACGTTCCTGAATTGTGCTGCTCCAATGTTAACTGAAAAAAAAGAAGGTTTTCTAAATACCTAGGCGACACATTTTTTAAATATTCAACCGAAAACTTGAAAAACTGAAAAAGATAAAACTGACAAGATGTTTAGAAAATCTTGTTGAAGATGTTATGTCTGTAATACCCTATAAAAAAATCCACGGAAAGTTAAAAGCTGAATTTCAGATTTGGAGATGTTTTATGTAATAATTCAGATTAAAAGGCATCACCTGGATTTCCTTCTTTATCGTAGCCAGAAAAGCCGACCGGGTAAAATCTCGTAAACACTTCAGGCGCCTTCCAATCATCTGTCAGTAAATCGACACCGAGGCTTTCCCGCCATTTTAGTGACTGCCAAAATGTTGTTAATCATGTCCGCAATTAGTGCTCGTCACAAATTAGTAAAATGTCCAGAAATTGTGCCAACTTTGCTTACTTTTCGTAGCATAAGCTCTGCCTTTGTCAAATCGAAATCCCTCGCTGAAAAACATAAGGAAACGCAGAGTTAACGGGACAATAAATACGTAGTGAATTTGAAGTAAAGCCATTCCTCGCCTACTAATAAACTTTGGCGTTTAAGAAGCACGTTGCAACACGCGGCCTGTATTAGTCAATAAAATTTCCTGCAAACTTTTCCAGCGAGAAAGCCTTAAAAACCAATTAACCTGTCTAACTTCTTGGACAGCCACGTACTGTACGCGTTGGACATCGTAATGCTCTTAAGCAATAGCATCGCACTATTGTTCACTGGGAGAACGTCTAGAAACTTTTATTAACGTAGACTTGAGAAAAGAATCGATGTGGATACGAACATGAACCACAATAACTTACCCATTGCAACGTCACTGTTGTTTATAATTGCCGACATGTGCTACAGGAGGTGCTTCGATAATAGTACTTGACCGATGACGTAAGTCGCAAGCAGTTTCCGCAATAAAGCGAAAAAGCATTAAAATGTCTACACGCGGCAGTTACCGCAATAAAGCGAAGACCGCGACAATTGAACCCTGGTGACTGTCCTTATCACCTATTTGTGCAAACTGTACTTCGTTAATCTACACATGACGTCTCCTCTATTAGTCTCGTACCCGTCTGTTAGGTTCACTTACCTTACCAATTATACATTTTAGAATCCTAACCGTTGCACTTTTTTGTCCTTACCTTTCAGCCAGGAAAGTAAATATGTGTCGCTTCGATCGGGCAAAGGGCAATCGCTAACTGCGTTCCGGAACTTGGTCAGGACCAAAAAGTAAACGACCGCAAGAATGACAAAGACAAGTTCAGCGAAGCTGACCCCAAATGGGACCTTTTAAGAAGACGTAATGTACAGTACGTACTTGAGCTAAGGTTTCCTGTTGCTTGGCGTCAGTGTTGGCCATGTTGTACAGCGTTCCAATCTTGCCAGGCCGAAATTCACTAACAAACTGAAAGCAATAACTTTCCACCCAAAACGTTCAACGCATACACACTGCCACGGAACCAAGTTTTATTACGAGATCATCTCAGGCCTTTTGTGTCTTGGGAAACTTTGTAAGCTTTTTACGGGTTGCCTCCCAGATTCCTCGGTATAAAAGTGTTTTACTTTCCGTGTAGAGAGAACATCTGCTTAGACAAAGACAAGTGGTTTACGGCCATTATTCGCTTGTTGCCGTATTTTACTCAAAGACCTTAATCTGTACAAGTGGCTGGAATTACGGCTCTCGTTTACATGAAGTTCCTGTCCTATGTATACATGTCCATAAGCTGTATCAACGAAGCACAGTGAAGCTCAGAAAAAGGCTACTCTTTGTCTGTCTACGGCCAAGGACTAAGCAAGGACAATGTTCCTAAGCCATTGCAGTGACAATAGGCTCGGTAACGGACGATGAGCCATGACGTCACTTGTTCAACGACAACTTGGGAAAAGAATGAAACACCTATTTTACCGGCGAATAGTCCGGATGAATCTGATAGTAGTATTACAGAGGGTTGTATCATTTGCATTCTTTCTTTTCGGTTTAGCTGCCTTATCGACGTCATTGTATGGATTCCCTTTCCGCGTCCAGCATTCCGGATTCCGGATGTGTGTTTTTGTTTTAGGTGACACTGTCATGGCAATTTTTTTTAACCATCCAGAACGGAGTGTTGTAGTAAAATTGGAGTAATGTAGGATTCTGAACAATCACGCTTGTTTTCACAAGGAAAAGGACGAATTAAGCCTTTGGAGGATCATTTGGCTTTAATATAATATTGCTATAACTATTTCACTATTATGAACTTCACCACTTTTTAAATAAAATGAAACATATGAAAACGGGCAATAAATGGAAAAAACTCTTCTCTGTATTTAACGCTGAGAAGTCCAATTTTTTCCGAAATTTATTGTGTTCTAGGTATCCTAGAAGTAACACTGCTGTCGAAACTGTTCGTTGAAATAGAGCAACAATTCTTCCGTATCCCCATGTTATTGGCCTTGCCATTGGTTGTCCAACTGCGAGGTGCGGCATTGACAGTCTACCTGCCGTAGACTGTCAATTTGAGCTATTTTTTAGTGTAGAACACTGTTATCTTTGACAATATCTTAAAAAAGTGGTATCGAGGGAGCAAGGCCGTACCCAGGGGGTGGTTTGGGGGTTTAAACCCTCCCCGAAATCTTTGTTTTATAATGTTGAACATAGGAGAATGCCCAAATGTACAAAAAGATTGCATATTAAAACCCCCTCCGAAACTTTCAAAACCCCCTCCGAACCAAAATCCTGGGTACGGCGCTGCGAGGGAGACATTATCATTCGCTTGCTTTCTATCGTTACGAAGCCAACATCTGCTCATCCCAAAAAGCTAATTAAGAATCCTAAAGTAATTTGTTTCCCTTAGGCGTTTAAAGAACTTGCACGAATGAATGCGTCTACTGTACGCGAAAGGCAGGACAACACTTTTCGATAAAGATCTGATGAAAAAACTACAGCGCGTAATACCCAAAGTGGGGCTAAAATCCCCCAAAACAGACACGAAAAAAAAACACAGACGCAGACACACACCAACACATATATTTTTTGCTATTTCCGGATTAACCTGATTTTTGTTTATCTATTCTAAGCTCCGTTCCCTGGCTGGTTCACGGGACCAGCACAGTATCCCTTTCTTGTCATGGAAAAGTACATGGGAACGTATTGTCAATGACTACAATGACTACATAAAAGATCGTTACATACTTTTTCAAGATTTCCTTGACAGTTACATTACAAACCAAAATAAGGAACATCAATATCTGTCAGCAAGTCCGTCTAGAATTCATTCGTCTAGTCCGTCATTTCTTGAAAAAAAGAGTTCGACACCTTTTTGATCCATTAAAGGGTTTCGGTAAATATCTTTGTGATTGCTTTTGTCTCTTATCTGGCGTGAACTAAATTAATTGCCGAGTATATCTCTGTTATTCGGGAAGTATAATTCTTATGACAGTACCTTCGAGCATACTCTAGGTACCGTACAGAAAAAATTTTTCGCGTCCATTTTTTATTGAGAATTCTAGAGATATCAAATGAACAAAGTTCGAAAGCAGCTTGTCTCCTTTTGGGCGCTAACATCGGCTTTTATTTCACGATTTCTTTCCCGTAATTTGGCTGAGTGTATTCCTTCGGTATATCGCCGCCCATACATATCTGCAAGAGACAATAAACTTTAGTTCGCTACTCAAATGTCACTCTTTAGTTTCCCTTCCATGTCTCTTTTCCGTTGTCTTTCATTTATCTTGTCCATATTTTTTGCCTCTGTGTTGCGTGTCAAGCGAACGCACTAAACTCGAGTCAACGCTAAACAGGTGCAGAAGGTGACAATGGATACGAACTACGCACTTGAGACGAACAATAGGGATTGCCGTCCACCGGGTCAGTACGAATACCGCCCCAGTGTACCGGCAACTGGTCTGGAGCGATGAGATCCAAAAGTGCTGCAGTCCATGCAGTTCGATTGCTGTCAAAGAAGACCATTTTCTCGTTGGTTTTGCTGGGAGCGAAGGGTTTGAGCATTTTAAAAACGAACGACGATGCTGTCGGCGCTAAAAATTATGAAAACACACTTTAAACCAGAGGCGTAGGTAACTGCGCTATTTACCATTGATAACTATGCATTTCTTTAGCAATTCCGGATAGTTGGCTTCGTTAACCCGGCTGAGCAGCAGGAATACTTCCAGACCTATTTTTTCCGAAGGGAAGGTGTGTTGAACAATAAAACTGTAACGATTTCACGTATATGGCTTAAAAGTGTAACTTTAACTCCTACATTTAAAGATTTCCAAATAAATTTAACGTTTTGTCAATTGTTACATCGACTTCGTCAAAGAGGAAATTTTACCAGGCTTAAATTTTTTTACTGAATTTAAGCTCAATTAAATTCATTTTCACAGAATTTAATTTAAATTCTATTAATTTGCATTGAATACGAATTGAATTTGTCCACTGCTAATTTTTAGTTGAATTCAATTGACTTAAGAAACGCGTGGCAAAACTACTTCCACACTTTCTTTTCAATTTGGACGCTGTATGTACAACTTCGTACAGAAGGAATATGTACGGATCTTGGAAACTTAACGCACTGGTCTTGTTCACTAGTTTCTCGGAGCCGCAGTGCAATTTTCATGTCACTTGTTTCGCTTACACGATTTCATTTTGAGGTGAATTTGACTTAACTTGGAAAAGCCCGAAATTAATTGAATGGGACTAAATTTTGAGATCTCAAAAAATGTGAGAAATTAATTCGAGAAAATTGTTTTAAATTTCCTATGACTTCCCCTTTCCTTGAATTTGCCCAGGTCTGGTATCTCGAGACCACACAAACGGACAAAAGAATGTAAACATTGCGTAAAAGAATTGGTATCGTTTCTCTCTGACCTGCTTTGGACATGAACTTTCCAAGGGAGAAGCCTTCCATGTCAACGACGACCACGTGTTGGCTCACGGACGTCGCTTCCCTTTGCATAAGCTGCAGACTCCGCTCGTTGAACCAGACGGTGTATCTGACAAAATCCTCGGGCTGGGAGTAACGCAATAAACCATGGAGGTCTATGCGACCCAATGGAAAGATCCAAACTATTATACAAAGGATGGTAACAACTATGAGTGTGGTACGTTCAATGGGTTTTTCGTTGTTCGCTCGTTCTTGGCTTGAAATTTACATTTTTCCTAGCACACCTTTATCATTTCATACGCTGCTTCTAATGCCTGCCAAACCTGGCTCGAGTTTTCTCCTTTTTTACTCAGTTTTTCCTAGTAAGCAAACTGAATATACTGAAGACATTAAGGATTCGCATTGAACGGTTTGCACATGACTGATATAGGCTACTGCAAATTAAACAACCCCGCCACGAAATGAAAGTGAAAACACTTGGAAACAATCTCCCGGAATGCGAAGAAAACGATCAACTCAATTCATCATAGTACCCAAAAAGAGTGTAAAGAAAGACGGAACAAAACTACAAACCCTTTAAAAGACCTACAAGCATGCCGCGTCTCAAACTTATCACTGAAATTAAAAACTCCAGAGCTGTTTTATCAAAATTGATACAGACTAGAACGTGACACTTCCAGCCCTTAGGCGCCTTAAACAAATAAAAAAATGGACGACGACCCAGCGGATGCCAAGAACGAGTTAAAAAAATCTACCCACAGAGTAATATACTCTGTGGATCTACCCCACCCCTCCTTTCACCTTACAAACGGTACAACGGAGAATAAGCCAACTTCTGAAAATTCACAAACACCAATGGCACTTCAATTCACCAACATTACTAGCCCATTCCAATATCGTCCCGACTCACTGTGGCCTTCATGCATCCATTTACTTCGTACATTTCGTACATGCCTACGACGCCCTTCAACGAAGATTCAAGAATCTGCTAGTGTATATGTGTCCATTCCGCCAGAAAAAAGGCAACAAGTTCTACAAAATCTTCCCCCATGCGAAAAAGTACGAGAAACTGGGCAGGACACTAGCCTTGGTCTACAATTCCAATAGAACAACACACACTATGTAAGCCTATCGCTACACTCTATGGCTAGTCTAATTGACGATAAACTGAGACTAACCTGGGCAGCGTTCTTTATCGAAGCCGACAAAGCCCCCAGGGTAAAATGCCGAGTATACCTCGGGCGCTTTCCAATCCTCCGTCAGCAAATGGGTACCGAAAGTTTCGCGCCATCTCAAGGACTACACCAAAATGACATCATTACCGGCCATGAGAGACTTGATAAATAAATTGAATCCGTGGTGAACACGGTCAGCTCGTGTTCGAACTCGGCGCCACTTTGCAAAAGAAATGACTTACGGTACGTAACATAAGCTCCGCCTTCGCCAAATCAAAATCCCGCGCTAAGGAAAGAGAAACCCATACAATCAATCATGAAAAACGATTGAAGTTAAAATTACCTGTCAGCCACTGTAGTAAGTAAGTGTCGCCTTGGTAGGGCAAATGGCAATCGCTAACCGCAGCTCGGAACTGAAAACCCGTGAAACACAAGCTTACAATGTCCAACTCTGGGAACGCATTTCAATGACTTACTTGAGTGAGGATTTCTTGCTGCTCCGCGTTCGTAACAGACATGATAAAGCTAGTGAAAACCTTCGTCACGACGGCTCGAAAACCCACTGAATAGGAAGAGGGGTGTTCTCACAGTCACCTGAGCACCTGCGCAATGCCTTCAATTAAGCAACCGGTTGTTCGGAATAGGGGACGAAGCCTTTATTGTCTTCTAGCCAACGTTTTATGGTCCTAATTAGCGAGTACAGGTCGATGTAAGGACCGATTAACTCTCCAAACCAGCAGACATGCGAAGGCGAACGAAAAGGATAAGTTTTGTTGTCGTTTGTTTTTCCCTTTGCGTTGTTTGAAACCTTAGCCCAGAGTAAAACCTGTTGCACTGCGTCTATACTAAGCCCACATTAGTCTTTACGTCGAGTCCAGCGTTAAAGGGCTTTTCCGGCGCTCGTCCAAGCCAGACATGCTCTGCATAGCAATCTACCTACGTTTGACACCATTTCTGATTTTTACTGATTTTCCAAGGTAAAGCCTGCAGTAATGGAACCCGCGTGTAAGTCTTTTATCTCATACGTTATTCTTACATTTTCTTCCCCTGTTTGTTTTTACTCTTTAAAGTTTCATGCGAGTGGAACTCACCTGAACTTGTCAGTTTAACTTAAGGTCACTAGTCAATTTATGTTGGAAATGGCAAGATGTCGTCAACACTTACAAAGTTTTCCTTTCTTCTTCGCCAGTAACATTTTTGGTTCACTACGACTTTTAAATGACATTTTCCTACATTTTATTTTCGGAAATAGTGAGATCGGTGACAGCCCAATTCAGGATTCAACATTCTGTAAATTGAAGGGGAAAAAAGGCTGAATGGAGACCAACCACTGTCGAAATGAGGGTTTCTTTGTAGGAAAAATTTACAAATAGTAGCCACTGGTTGCATAAGTACAATATTGACACGAAGTGTTTAGTTGCATGCTCACTCCTTGCCAGAGCTGCCGTGAGCGCGCTCGAAAACTTGCGAGCGATGAGCGCGATTGCTCTTTTTACGATTCTGCGAGCGCGAGCGGAGGCGAATGCGATGGAAGCGACATCTGGTGGAATTTAGCTTACTAGACCATTGCAGACTACAGCCGCTTCCACTAGATGTCGCAAACAAACAAAAAGACGCCGACGAACACGTTCGCAGGATGAAAACTGTGACCGGTAACGGAATCCGTCGCACTTTTGTTACCGTCGCCCGTCACAGTTTTCACTAAGGACGGCTCAAGCTAGCTGACGTCACAGACCCAAGCTACATATAAAAGGGTGTAACGCTATTGGGAGCGCGAAACCACGTGAGTTTGTTTACAAGGTGGAGGGAAGTTTCATTGTATTAATTAGCTGTGCCAGTCTATGACTGGGACAGCTTATAGTATCGGTTCGAAATTTAGCTCGTGGTTGGGAGGGTGAGCCTAGCTCGGTTCTCGCCATAAGTGGCTGTAGAATTTAGGGGTGGTGTTTGGTGGGGGCAGATAAGCGAATTTTGCCTGGGGCAAGAGCACTAACTCGGTTGAACCTTTTGGCTCGCAAGACATGCTAATTTATCTTGTGGGTGTACACTTGTGCATTATACGTTGAGTATACGTTTGTTTTTGTTCATCCCTTCGTCATTGTCGTCCTTTAGTTATTAGTTTTCTTGCTGTGCGAACTGTGTTGAGGTTTTTCCTCTGCGAGAGAAAAACAAATCGTTTCGTTTTAAAGTGTATCAGGTATACTTTTTATAAAGGGAAACATATCCTTACATTGTATGTACGATTTTCATTTACGAATTATAGGAATTGGAAAGTTTTATTCTGTTGAGAGGAGAAACTTCCTTAAACTATTTCTGTAGGAGATAAAAAAGTGATAATGTGCCTTGTAGAAGTCCATCTATTGCATATATCGGAGCTGCGTATTCCGTACTTCTCAATTGTTGAATCTGACGCTGCGGAACAAAGTTACTTACATATGGGTAAATATTATGTTTTCTACGGAAGCAATTATTCACGTTTTCTAAAGGCGTTGCTTACATTTTGGTTCTCTTTCCTTAGTGGAGCGTCGTGTATAGTAGTTCTGGCTACTTTTGATGTCTTTTATGCAGACTCCGATTACAGGAAAACTTCGCCAGTAGTGTGTTCATTTTGCTAGGAACTGCGGATAGTTGGCGAGTGTGTCGTCGGATTGTAAGTACGTTCGTTTAGGTATTTTAAATAGAGAATTGTTAACGTAGTCTATGTACAGAAGTTACTGGTTGTAATAATGCTTTATGCTGTTAGTATTTTTCCTTTCGTCGTTTTCTCTTTAAAGCCTACGTTTAGATGCACGTCTGTAATGTATAGTTATTTTTATCTTTTAATTGCCGGAGTTTGTGGATTGTGGAGATTTAGGTGTAGAGTCAAACACACTTTATTAAATATTGGTTATTTGAATACTCCGGCTGAATTAATGAAAAGTTGACGGTCCTGTTTTATGTCCGTTTCGTTCAATGTAAACGTAGTCCTTTCTATTGAGTAACGGATAAATAAATAATCCGTTTTATTGCAAACAAAGAACAAGTCGCTAGCTCAGGGAGTTAAATAAAATAAAAGGAACAGACACGGGTTTCAATTGTTCAACGATTCGAACCAGTAACGGAACTTACGCCTTCATTGTCATTAGCGTCCGTTGCAGGCAATTGATGTCGTTCGTAGGTTTGTACCAGATAACTTTGTTATGAGGGATATAAGTAGTTATGTGACGTAGTACGTACATCCTTGCACATTGCAGAAGACAAAAAAGCAAAAGAATAATGGTTAAAACCTTGACCAGTGTAATTGTTAATTCAAGATAGTACAGATTTACTGTTGTGTGGCTCCGTACATGTTTTTGGCATGCTCTGGAGGCAACTTCAGCTATTTGAGTACTCCGCATATTTGAATAGTGTCCGTCCGGTCCTGAGCCTATTCATATAAGCGGGTTGCGCTGTATTAAAAACCTTTGTGCATGATGAAGATGTTTTTGTATTTCTACGGCCACGTACATATACAAAGCGTTCTTGGTATTGTTTTTTAAAAGATGCCGTGAAGCTTGAGGAAAATTGTAAACGGGTGCTTTTTATTAGTTGCTCGGTTTCTAATAGCACTATGGAGCGTAACAGAAGAAATTTTGTTTTTGACTCCCATGCTCGTGATGAATTTGGTCAGCGTCACACAAGCGGTAGTGACGTCCTGTTAGTTTACTTTTGATGCGATGCATCAGTATTCACGAAGAGTACATGTTTTCAGTGTTAATCTACAGTACAATAGAATTCCTGAACGTTGCAATGAATTGCGGGGTACGCAACCGTATGATACAATATGTTAACAACTTATTAGTGATTTACTCAAGCAGTTTCGACCCAAAATTAATAAAAGAAGAAAGAACAGACCCACATTTTTCAATTTAATATTTTTGCATGGTAATTTGTTTTGTGATAATAAATCATCCTCTCTTGCAGCTTCTTGTCTACATGAAGTTGTCGAACAGCTATTTTTTTCGTAATTCTATCCCGGCATAATACTTCTAATTACTCAGAAAACTAGCGAGAAACTTTTTTTTTTTTGGGGGGGGGGGGGGGG
>JAHZNP010001381.1:0-20667 GCA_020615345.1 Triops cancriformis
ATATAGCGTCCGACGTAACGAAATAGCCTATAATGTAATCTCGCTTATTCAAATACAATATTTAGTTAGCTTGGACCGGTGAATTTTGATATTTTTCTCGGTTTAAACGGCGTAAGAATGGTACTAACATTGTTGGGCTTCATGGTTAATTAAACAATAGTGACCTCTCTCAGGGAGGCGTTCTGATAAGTTACGTTCGCAAATTAGACGTGAACATGGCTCAGGGGAGTAAAGAAGGACAAAGCGAAAGAGATGTCAGATTTTCTGCTTAACTTTTCTTCTTGTTTAAGGGAGACCGGGGCACGTCGGGCCCTTTTTTGGTCTTGAGGACCCAGAAGACGTTATAATTAACGATGTGAAAATAATTTTGATGTTTTAAAGTAGCATTACCATCCTTATCGTGTGATTTTTTTGGTAAGTTAGCTCCAGCCATTATTTTCAAAATTTAATTTCTACCAGAGCCTGTCAAACTGACCAACGTAACCCTTCCATGGGGTTAGGTTGGGCAGGACTGTGGGGGACCTTGGACAATGATGGAATTTCATCACGGTTTGCAAACATTTTGTGCTTTGCTAACAACCCTAATAATACAGACTGAAAATAAGTAAAACGTAAACAAATGAACTAAAATAAAGCACTGGTTTATTATAAAATGCCATTCAATGAAACGCTACTGCAAACAACCGGGGCATGGCGCATTTTCTTTCTCGCTCCTCAGGAGAGTGTAAGAATCATGTTAACAATAAGAATCATGCTAGTCTAAAAAAAAATCGACCCAACATCGAAAAATGACCACCCATGCTTGCCCGCTATGGTCCGACCTGCCCCGGAGACAGTCATTGAACAAAAATGGTGACATGTACATAACCGCTTATTTAAATGTATCAAAACTGGGCTAGTTTTGAAGTCAAAATAGTCACCTATCTTCACAAAAATTTCTACTTAGATGGCCTACCAAACACCGCTCTTAGAAGACAAAATCTCTGTTCCCAAAAGTTTGGAAAACCCACCGGAAAAAACAACAACAAAGAACGATAACTTTTAGTAGAAGTTGACGAGCACACTGAGTCTTTCTCTGTAGCTATGTATGTGTGAAATGAACATTACGTGAATTTATTGGATTTCTGTTTCAAAAGACGGCTCAGATATCCAACATTATCCAACCTACCCCCTGTCCAAGGTGCCCCGGTCTCCCCTATAGGGGCGCATATTTTAAATTAGGATTCTTGATGCAAAAATAGGTAAAACAACCTGGCAATATATTAAAGTTTTGAACTGCACGTTTAACTTAGATTAAACATTCTGTTCTCCATAAGGCGCGTCGTACTTTACTACATTATTAACATTATTAGACTAATGCGTGTGAACACACATATTTATTATAAGACATGGGAGGCCCATATCGATATATCGGACGACTGTGTGGCCCGGCAGGAATTTCGTAAAACGTCGATTGCAACTATAGGATTATAGTATGTAACACTTGTGTGTGCATTTACCTGTGAAAGACCTAGGTGAACGGAGGCGGTTTCGGAAATGTACATAATTTTGCCATCTGGCGCCACCACGAAGATGAATCCATCTAAAGTCTTTACAAAGAGAAAAAATAATTAATTGTTATGGCATGTGAGTGTAAAGTTACGAAGAAAAGGTTCAAAAGGTGAGCAAGCTAGTTAGTGGGACCTTATAGGCCCCACAAAGTTTTAGCTATTCTGGAAAGGAGTTCGCAGTGGGTGGGTAATTGCTTGTTTAGCCCCTTTTCTGACAAACTTTTACACGCCCTTTTAACGCTGCCCCGCACAACCCCGCCAATATATCTTAACAGCAAATCAGACCTCCTCCCACCCTTTAACACCCAGGTTAGGACCCAGAAGTTTATAGAATTGGAAAAGAACGACTTCCGCTCTTTTTAAGACTTGAGGTTTGTACATGGCGGTTGATGAATGAACCCTTCAACCTGTTTCCACGTTGTTTTCCCCAACGACGGGCCAGAAAAAGGAGAAGTAGGAGCTCGTAAGTAGGGGAAAACGGATACTTTGACTTGCTCGCTTCGAGTTTTTATCACCCCGGCCAAACCACCCCATAAGTTGTGCATGTGTCCGGAATCCCACCGTGTTAAAAATTAAGCCAACCGTGAAATGAACACCCCTCAAAGTAAAAGAACTTTCACACCCTCACATGCCGCTTTTTTTCCCACCCTAACCCATTCATAAAATTTCTAACAAGCTTTTTCTTAGGACAGTCTGAGATTTTAGGTCGCATCGCAGTAGTAGAGCAGACTAGAGTGAATTTGAGATAACGCTTACCTGCAGCAAGTGCGAGCCTAGTTCTTTGATGCAGGTCTCACGTGGATTGTTGGAAGGTGGAGCTGCACCCCATGCGTCACCCAAACCTGTCGAATGAAACATTGCTTTTAGATTAACAATAACTGTGCGCAAGTCAGAAAATCCGTGGACTTTTACATTCTTTCGAAAAAATAAACTCTTTTTATCGTATTTTCTAAATTCACGGTAGGCTAGGATCGAAACCCTGTCAAAGTTCTAAGCAAACTTGACACAATATTCAGGAATTATATTAACAAAAGTTTACTTATAATGGTGGACGTTAGTTGACTAAAAGCACGAATTTTTAAAAATTAATTTCAGATGCAAAGCGATACAAAATAAAACGTGCGTTGAAATCACCAAAAATGTTTGCTCTTTCCTTTGCCGTTATACTGTGTTATAGAGAGAAAAAGTATTTCTGAGCTTTTCGTTTTATACTGGAGATCTCCGGAACAAGTTGAGAATTGTTCAATTATTTGAGGCATGCGCCAACTGCACGGAAAAAGAGGAAGAACGCATCCGACTATGCGTGAGTCATAACCACACTCCTTGACTTCTAAAAAATCGAACATTCCTGTGAACGTTCTGCACGGTCTTATAGGCTCAAACCGATTTGCCACTGCAGCCTGGCAAGTGAGGCTTGAATATGCTCGTAACGCTATGACAACATGGCACGAAGGCTTATTCTGATCACTTTTGTAAGCAAGACGAAAGCGTAATCAGTCCAACATGGAAAAGTGAGCTTCGAAATTATTTAAAACAGAGCATTCAGCTTTTGCTATTTGTCATTTTTAGAAGCTCAATGGTTCTGTTTTTTTATTGTATTTATTTATAAGAAAAACAAAGACGCGTAATTGGAATGCGTATGGAACTGCGCAATTGCAGTTTACGCCGAACTTCTGTGCTAGCTACCGAACAGAAAAAGAAAACAGCTTTGTTTCGAGGCCAATTTTCCGTTATTATAGCAATTTTCCGTTATTTAGTTTTATTTAAGTTTTTCATGGATAATATAATTATGTTTGTGTGTGTCCCCTTTTTACCTTACTCTAACGAAATATATAAATTCACGGTCGTTTCTAGGATTCAAAGTCCTTGATTTCGAAGTACACTGCACGGTTGTCATCTTGTACGCCTTATTATATCATTTTGATATGCAATTGTAGAGAGATATTCAGAAAGAGAATATAAACTCTACAAATCTGAGTGAACTCAAAAAAATCGTTCAAAGTAAAAGGAAAACAAATCTGAGTGAACGACACCACAATTTTCCTGGTATTGGAATACATTAGTGTGTAATCGCTTGATTTGTTCTCCTTTTGGAAGTTTGATTTCGGAGGCACCGAGCTTATGCATTGAGAAGAATAGCGCGGGAGGACGCGCGCACAAGGAAATGGACGAGAACGATAAATAGGAAGCCGGAACTTGATGTAAAGAAACGATGAGGGTTCCGGTAATATAGTCTGGTACTCTGTTGGTGGGCGCGTCATCCCACCCTCGTGAGCTTTCCGCGCCTACTGTTCAGCGTAATCCTAAACAATTGCCGTATCAATACAGTGCAACCCGTAAAGCCCGGGTCTTTGCACCCTCTCCATGCGCCATCCTGAAATCCCTTACGCTAGCACTATATCGTGACAATAAGGAAACTTGTCCCCGGCGGAGCCGCGGGAAAAGTTAGAGACCATTTAGGCAAGATAACATTGTTGGATACTATAAATCCTCCCGCATATCCCACTCCTTCTCTTGCTATCTTGCCCTTTTATTATGAGAACTTTGTACTTGTCCCCGCTGAGTTTCTTTTTGCCTATTCGAACGGTTCCACAAACTCTCAGAGCTGGAAACGAAAAGGCGCTGACAACAATGAAAAGATTTCCTAGTTGAATAGCTCCCACGCAATGAGGGATGAGAAAGGAGATTATTAGGATTATGCAATGAAGGAATCGTGTAGTGGAGAGTTAATAAGAGAAACATAGGGACGTTCTCACGAGGGAGGGTGCAATTAAAAAACAACTGGGACAAAACGGAAGGTCACGCCCCCTCGCGAAAACACTAATAGGACGTTGGTCACCCCGCAAGACGCCCGTTTCATCTTGATTGTATGATCAATTCGCTTTCGACTGCTGATTTGAAGGGGGGACAAGTTATCTATGTATAGAGGTGGAGGAATAACGCCCTAGGGGGTTGTCAACCCCTGTGGTGCATTGTTAAAAGTATGAACCCTCCCAGAACCATATGTATAGTAGAAAAGGGGTGGTTAGGGATACTAGGACGGCTTTTGTACGCAGTGCTGAGAACGCGTGCCGACGCCCTATACCGGCTAATGATGCTAAAAAAGGGAGAATGGGCGGGAGAAAATCGCTTATAGAAATCAACGAGATCACAAGATCTTAGCAGAGAAAAACGATTTGTGGTGGAAAAGGAATGGGATTGTAGACAGAACACTTACCATCAGGAAAGACGTGTCGCATTTTGAGATAGGACGTGGTGAGTCGGATGACAGAGGCTTTGTCTAATTGGGACGTAATGGCAGGAGGCAAGGGCAATAGTTTGGCTAATTCCAAGAACTCCGCGTTTTCTTTCTCCCTTCTTGAGCGTGCCGCGTTTTTGCTTTTCTCCTTCATCTTCCCCGACGGCGATCTTTATCTGTAACTGCGCAAACAAGCGGACATAAAGCGGTAATAAGTATAACTGAATACGCAACACTTTTTCATTGTACGAGTGTCTATAGCATTGAGAAATTATCTCTGAATCAAGTTTACATGCATAAAAGTGATGCAATACATTGTCAAACGCTGCATTTTCTTGGACATCGTAGAAAATTTTCGTGATACATGTGTCGGTTTAATACATGATTTAAGCAGTTATAAATTGGTTGTGCTGAAAAAAAATTGGAGCTGTTCATTACTGTATACCACAATTCCTAGTGCCCTGTTTGCTTGTTTAGACCTGAAAAAAATTCTGCGAACGTTTCTTTGCTCTTTATTGTGCAATTAATCTTAAAATGTACCAAGGGGTTTGACTAATAATATGCCAAAATATTTTACGCTCATAAAGTAGTGAAGATTCGTTCAATGCAAAAAATTATCGAATTACAGATGTAAGCCATACTTAAGTAGTAAGTTCTTCATCCATGTGTAAACGCATAAAAGGGGCTCAACGTTGAATGTGAGAGATTAAATCAATGCAGTCTGCAGAGGAACTTGTCTGCAGCACATGCTAAACTCAGTAGTTTACTAGTTTCGTCTCTTACGTTTTGCAAGAGCTAGTTATACGGCTATATGGTCCAGTGACTACATCCTTGCCGGCGTAATACCTTGAACACTTATACTCCTAAGCAAACTGCTTGACGAGATATCCCGAGCTAAAGGGTGTCAACTATCGTATCTACTGTATTATGCAGTATTATATATACCTGTAGCGTTCTATTGTTGACAGCTTCTTCCTATCCTATTCATGCATTGGCTTTCACATTCAGCAGCATTTATATATCGCTGTTTTTAGCTTTACATGTATAATATAGTCATGTTTTATTCCTTTAAAATTATGGGTACAGAATAAACTGCACTGTTGTTACGTAATTTACAAGAGCTTCGTGAGTATTCCGCTTGCCATTTTTCACGTTAGAGTTTGTACTAGAATGTTTGTCATACTGCTTGCATTAACTCTACTCGTTTCTCATACTCTTAAGGTCCTCCTCGGGACGAGTACTACAAGATAATGAAGTAGCCCAGAACTTCTTGCGTACTTCAAAAGTATCTTAGAGTATGAATGTTGATCTCACCATAGTAAGTTAAAGGTGCGTGCAATTCACGAATCTTATTCGATAGCTCTTACTTATCTTGAGTTACAAATGTGCTTGCAAAGGCAGGATTAACTATTGTGTCACACGGTACCCTCAGGTAGATTAATTTTGACTGCAATATTTACTTATATTCTTTTTTCACCACAACTCCACCGCCATAAACATCCAATATTAAGACAAACGTTTCAAACTACCACAGAAGCTTTAAGTAAAGTCAAGCTACAGTTGTCAGGAGATACTCGGTACTGTATTGCTCGGTACCGTATTCCAGCTCAGGGTGTTAACCTTTTTGACTGCTTTACAAGTTGAGCAAGAATCGGTTTCAAAATACATGCCAGTCTAAGGTGGAGCCACGGAGTATTTGACACCTGTAGTCCAAGCTTCTCGGTGCGAAATTGCAGTAGCATTGGCCGAACACCTGGAACTCATTAGCATGGATTTGTATGCTGTGGTACACAATAATGCACGGTTCTCCCCCCTTTCCCCAACTGAAAACCTTCTCGACTTTATTGCAGATCTCGTTTCGGCTCCCAGGGTGCAAATGCTATTGCTGTGGGTAACGTAGACTTTCGCACTTTTTCCGGAAATCAATTCTCGAGCCAAAAGTGCTCTGAAACTCGAGATACTCAAAACCTCTACCACCTTATATCTATATTATCCCACGGATGTGTGTACCCTGTAAGTATGTACCTTTACTGTATAAAGCACTTATGTACAGAGGTAATTGTAACCTGACTCCTTCCTACTCTAGTTCTGGGCACGGTACCGTATATCATAGTCCAGTACCCGTACGGAGCTCCGCTGCTGCCGAAAGCGTTCATTCGAGCCATGGGGGGCAATCTAATTAAGCAACTCCACCTTAAGTAAACTGTAACGCTTCGATGACGTGATTTACACTATAGGGCCAAATTCTTGGGGTTGGGGGAACGGGGATAAGACGAATTTATGGGGAAAGAAGGTGTTGAGCAGCTTAAAGGGGGGATAATGTTTTTGTTAGGGGGGCGCGGATTTTTAGGCCAATTAGATGAAAAGGGGACAAGGTAGTGGGGAGGATTGAAACTTCTGAAAGACGAGAACGCCTTTTATGAGTGACCAGCTGTGGCAGGTTGACCTTCTGACTTGGTGGTTTGACCCGAGCTCTTGACTTACTTCAGAAGTAAAAACTCGGGACTCTTCGGCCATGCCGTGTCTAATTTCTGCTGACTAGATCGAAAAGCGCAGTGAAACCCCAGTCTTGCACGATCAGCTCAAGCTCCTCACCTTTTTCAGGCAGTTCAGAGTTTTCCAATAAGGTATCCAACACGCAACTATATACGAAGAATACAATGCAGTACTGTAACCTGTAGTCTGTAATGTACTGTGTACAATTGCATATACTGTATTCCTCGAAAAGACCGTATGAACCGTATGACGCCGAAAGGGGCTTTTTTCGGGGGCCCAGCTTGGGTGTCTAGTTATTATGCATTGTGTTAAACTTTTGCTGACTTCACTTAAAATACAGAAAAGGTTCTAAGGTGTCACCGTGAAGGCCGTCTAACTGAGGTCTTTTACGGATTATTTTCAGATCGTCTTACGTTGGTTGGGGAAAATAAACGCGGTTCATTCTAACTAACTGCTGTTCCTTCGTGTAACTTAAGTTGGAATTTGACGGACGTCGGGGTGAGGAGGAAAGGGAGCAGGCGTTGGTTGGTGGGGAGGGGATGGAGAGAAAATGTTGGAGTAGAAACGACACCCACAAGTAAAAACATAAATCGTTTTGCGGACTGCGTTAACTGGTAGAACGAGCAAACGCGTGGAAGTCCTGCAGCGGAAGTATGTGTACTTAAGGATTGGGTACTAATTCCGTGTCATTATACGTGTCAACTTAGTCCGCAGGGGATTAAGTAAGGGAAGTAACTACTAGGAGGCCTTGTACTTGGGTAAAAGAGAGGGAAGTTATAGGGAAAACCATATGGAAGAACGGTAGCACTTGACGAGGATCAGGCAGCTTTCGGCTTGCGCGGATTGGAAATGTTCGATTTCTGGGTTCGCTACACCACATGAGCGTACTACGTGTTAAAATTGCCTCATTCTCTTACTTAGCGATGTCTAAGTTTTCTGCATCATAACGGACATTGGTACAGTACACAGTTTAGATGTATTTCCCCTCGTCGGAAATGTGTAATATTGGCTCGCTTTTTGTTCCAAAGTCAAGTGTAGTAGAAATTTCTTGGAATGTTGGGTTTTAATGAGTTTTTAAGCATTTTCTTGAATATTTTCCTATTATTATTTTCGTGTTATTTTCTTACTTTATTAAGAAAGCTTGTATCTTATAAGAAGAATTTTGATTATTTAGCATAATGTAGAGTTGCGTAGAAAGTACGTTTTGTTATGTTTGTTTTAATATTAGCACTTTTCTAAACTGAATATGTTAGAAGTTTATAAGAATCGTCAGATAAAACGCTCGATTATTTGAGACAGCGTTTGCAGCTTAGCTAGTATATACTTCTCGTTTTGCGATTAAGAAACGTTCAGGTGTTCTCATTCCTTAATTACATTCTACTAAGACACTTTTCTTGCCGAGTAGTTTCAAATCATAACGCAGCGAAATGTTTGTAATGAATATTCACTGAACAAACTTACGTCAGAGTTCAGCTCATGGCGCAATAGAAGAATGTGAGCCTACCTCTCCCTGTTGCCAACCAGCCTAGGTCTCCGTTATTCTTGTCCTGTTTATGGAAGCTTTCTTAAGTCTTAAAGCGTCCTGTAATTTCATTCCTACCCTGAATTTCTTAAAGATCACTTTCTGAATAGAAAGCCCCCTCTGAAAGCCTTTTTATAGATTTTTTCTAAATCTGTGATTTGTCTTCTTCCGGCCGACGTTCGATTTGGTTCACGATGTGCTTGTGCGCAAGCACTGCACGTTTCCGGAAAAAAAGGGAAAAAAACGAGTGGTAGGGTCTTTGATAAATATATTAGGCTTCCAAGGTATAGGATATTTATGAAAGAAAAGCTGTTTGATTTCGGCTTTGTTTTTGTAAAAAAAGTTCCAACGTATGCAAATTAAACAAACAGAACATTACTGAAACTACCTGTTAAGTTTCAGTAAGATTATTTTCATACTCAAACGCTACAGTTACTTGTGGTTCTTCAGAAAATCGAATGCTTGAGTTTCTGTGTCTCAGTATTTGTAGCATTCCAGTCGTTTTAAATAATCAGATCTTAAGGAGCCATGTTAATAAAATTTCACCGTGTAACTTAATAAATTCGGTGAACACCCTGAATATTCGAGGGGTCTGATATTAAGTTTGTTTTCGCCTTGGTGAAGGGCCAGTTCTTTTGATTTAGCTGTGGAAACCTACCATTCCGCAATTACGACAATCCTTTCGAAAACTCTAATAGCAATACCTAGCGTCTTTACTTTTAGGTCTCAGTTTCAAATAAGAAGTTTCAAGATACCTAAGTTTGAAATGTTGGTTAAGGTCTAAATTGGACAAGAAATTAAAACTTGATCACATATTTTCTGTCCAAAAGATTTAAAATTAATAAATGTTCTTTACTAATTCAATTCTGTTTCTTAATAAGTCTGTATACATGCACGGCTGTAATCACTTAAAATATTTCCTTCTTTTTGTCTCTGAAGAATCTTAACCTCTAAAAATCTTAATAAAACAACCCAAGTTAAGTACCAGGAGTGCAAGCCAATGTACTAACACTTCACGCACCTTCGAAGTCTTATCTCCGGACAGGTGAGTTTGTCCACAAACTCGTCCGAACTCGTACCGGCGGGAAAAATGTCCCTTGGAACAGACAGTCAAACCCCCGTAGTAACCGCACTACGCACGTTCGTAATATTAGCAGCGAAGAAACAAAAAATTCAATGCAAAACGACACGGACTCACGCACACTCTTCTTAAATCCTGTAGGTCGAGTATTTCCTCACGTGTCACACCACTTCCTTGGGATTGCAAAAAGGAATATCAAAAACTGGTTGACCACCTCACCCTGCACTCAACACACCGTAATTACCCAAACATACCTAACAAGAACTTCCAACTTCTTCTTTCCTTCTTTTTTTTTTGTCGATAAGTTTGTTATCCGTGTGTATTGTTTAGCAAAAACCACGGAAGCTAGTACTTGACACGTACTTACGAAATCACCAAACAGCACCACATTCGTGTCTTTAGGCACCGTGAGGGATTTATGCGTTAATTTGGGGCGTTAAAAGCAACGGGCCCCCACACACACAAAAGTTTTTTTCAGCCTTTGGGGGGCCAAGTTTCTGATGTGTATGTGCTACTAGAGCTAAGAAGATCACACAACGATCGGTACGTGTTCACTTTACGTTCTTGAGGTTTCTTAACTCCTAAAGCTGCCAATCGGAAATCCAAGCATGCACGCTCACGCTCCCGCTATAATACTTCTCACACTGAATTCGGCCGGCCAGGCCAACAGTCAGTCACCCAAAAAGGGGGTCAAAAAGCCCCCAAACGCTTTGGCCCGTTCTCCCCTCCCTTTGCCTACCAGCAAATTGCCCCCCTGTACCAAACCTTAACAGTTTCGAGATGGGCGAGGCTCCATGCCCAAAAAATGGTTCAAGTCCCGCCCCCCATGCTCAGTCCGCCTCACTGAACTACTTTCCGTACTTGAAAAAAAATCCTTCTTTCCTCCCCCGTTCCACCTTGTCTTAACGGTGGCAATTCTCTGATCTCCTGAAAACCTGCCGCCGGTTTTCTCCTCCTTCCGTACCTCTATGGATGCACTGGCGTAGCCTGAAAGGAGGGGAGGAGCTTAGGCTCCCTCGCGTCCGAAGGTGGCAGTTGGGGAAACCAATGGGAGGGTGGCGTTGTGGTTGAAAGGCGGAGCCCTTACGCGTTGATAATGGCTTGAGGGGCGAATGAGCTTGGCTAGGATGGAGCTGGGGTGATCAAAAAGAAATCAAAAGAATAATATTTAGAAAAAAAAAGTTGTGAAGAAGGGGAGTACTAGGGATGGAGCAGAAAAGCTCTTTGCTTTGTTATTTCCTCAAGTGAAGAGTCCAAACGAAGTTTGAGCTTTGGTTTAAAGTGTTCCCTTTTCATTCTTGGGGAGTTTTGTTTTTCTTATTACGAAAGCAAAATGCAAAGAGAGAAAGAAAAAAATACAGACGAGGAGAGCTGAGGAAAGAGGTTGCGAGCATACAAGGCTTTTCCCTTTTTTTAACGAAAAGAAAATGGAGGATTGAGTGTGACGTAAGTTCTTTACAACATGACGTGACTGATGGTCAAGCTTGGCTAATTTGCACGGAAGACGAGAAGCTTTTTCCACGAATCCAGTCTGAAGTTGGCGGCTGGTCCTAGTCCAGCAAGGGAGTTTGAGTTTGGATGGTCTTAAGACGAGCTTGCGATGATAGGACTCTCCAAACTCAAATAATCGCTTCATGATCCCTTCCGACAAGATCTTTGGAAAGCAAACAATACCCAACTCCTTCGAAAAGTAGACGGGAGTCTCTTTTTTTCTAGCTAAAATGGCCGGTTCATAACGAAAGGCAAGAAAAAAGACGAAGAAGTTTCGTTAACCGTTTATTGACCGCCAGCGCAACCGAAGGCGTGGTTACAATGTCGAAAAAGTTGACTGGATTTTTTTTTCTCAAATAGACCAGTGTATTATATTTGTGACAAAAGACTTCACTTTATTTTATGATTATTATATTTTCGACCTTTTATGATTTTCAGTGAAACAAAGGACAATGCAAAAAAAAATTAGAAGTGACTTAAAATTGGGTGTCTTAAGTTCTTATCTTGTGGATATTTCACGAGTGTGGCTAAGGATTGAACCATTTTGAACCAAGTGCTTTAATTTGATTTCAAGTTCTGGGATAGTCTGCAATGCTACGTGTGTTGCGCATAGTAGAAAACGCGGGTAGTGCGAATGTGATATATTCAGTACGTGAGTTTGTCGTAACACGACCAGCGGAACTCCGCCTAGGGGCGCTGTTTGCGCGTTTATTTTTGACATAACGGAAGTGTAGCGCAGTATGGAAATTCAACGAAAATTATGTACGGGCATACCCCAGTTTACGAGTTCTTCCGCTTTTTGAAAGCCCACCTTTCGCAATGGCTTCCTTACATTTGGCTTTTATGATTTTTAACATTATTATTTATAAACTTGGTGCAAGAGAGCTTGTACTATACATTAAAATATAACGTGACACATCCACGTCCAAATTTCCAAGTTGCTCTGCCTACCTTATACATAATGAAACACATGACAGCTTGTTGGTAAATTTGATTTCCTAGCACTTTTATAAAGTTGAGGTTGAACATGTCAAATAAATGAATGACATTGCAATAATTAATAATATATTAATATTTTCTTTTAGAAACACACCGGCATAAGTGGGTGTAAGAGAAACTTATTCACCA
Organism: Triops cancriformis; assembly: GCA_020615345.1. Lineage (NCBI taxonomy): Eukaryota > Metazoa > Arthropoda > Branchiopoda > Notostraca > Triopsidae > Triops > Triops cancriformis. Next base: position 12,507 of record JAHZNP010001381.1, read on the forward strand.
TTTTCGCTTGTTCGTTTCGTGATTTTAACATAGGGATTACTAGTATTACTCCCTTTAGTACGCAACGTGATAATTTTCCATTACGATCTTTCTCATGCCACTTTATTTTAATACCGAAGAAACTTTATATCCTAATTCTTTTCGTTTTCAACGTTCTATAGTACAACGAAGATATGAACGTAAGAAACACAATAGATTACATTACGCTCAACTTCTGTTTTCGCATAAATTTGCCCCAAAATAACGTTTGTTATCAAACTGCTGGAACTTTGCACATAATTTTGCATTGTATCAGTAAGAAATGATTATTGGAGTGATTTGCTAACGCACTAAAAAACAAAATATCAAACTGCATACCCATGACTGAAGTAGAGTTCTTGGCGATTAATATTGACATGTGGGGTCATATGGTAATCAATTGGGAACTCCTACAATTTTTCTCAAACCGCGGAACGTGTCTCCCTCGCTCCTTCATGTTTTCTGCCGATTCTTGCCAGAAAATGGTTTCGATTTGCTTGGAACCTTCAGGAAACCAACAGTTGCACAAAAAGTTTCCATTAGAATTTCTAGTGGACTTAAGATCTCAAAGGCCTTACGAAAAATAGTCTATCGACCGTTTTATGAACTCTTCTAAGAAAATCCGTATCAGAGACTTGAAATATTCCACCGAGGAGGTTTGGTAAGGCTAGTGATATTGACCACTGCGGAAAGTCCTCTTGGTGTTTTCGCTATGTATTTATGCAGAATGGGACATTTCTGTACAAAGGGGAAAGTAAGTTGGTCGTGGAGGTTAAAGAGATGTTGACTTTGCGGCGCCAAGCAGTCTATCAAAAATTTTAGGCAGACAGGGAGCACCTTTCTTTCTTTCCCATTGTTGAGTCTCAGGTAAATGTACGAGTCCTATTAGTTAAAGTCAATAAAAGCTGTAGGCGTAGGTCGTTAACAGGACCCATGACACCTGTGTTTGTGTAACCGAAATCGAAGATGTGACTCCACTCCTCATGAAGGATCCGTTTCAAGCTCTCGGTCGTAGGAAATTATACGAACCGGTGTTATGGATCCTATAGAAGTTACCTGCGAAGTTCGGTCGAGGAGCCAACCCATACTAAGGTGGAACCTCGTTTGAAAGGATCTCAGTTCTATAGAATAGTGGAAACAAGGGACAACCTCTTCTAATTTCTGTGATTTTTCATATTATGCCATAATAAATAAGAATAAAAATTAAGAATAGACGATTATTAAAAATAAGGCTCTTTATTTGTCTGATTTGTTGTAACGCTCGCGAAAAATTAACAGAGGACTTGGACGATTCGAACCTGAATTTTATACCGAGACTTAGGTAATTAAAATTTAACTTTCGAGTTAACATGTCTTTATGAGAAGGCAATATTCAAATACTGAAGAAAATATATCAGTACTGAAGCCATTTCCGGATTATTTGCAGAAATATTCCAGCATCACAAAATCTATTATTTTATGTACCAAATTTTCTTCAAAGGGTTGAAGTTCAATATTTAAGATATGCAAGACTAGTTTTCGAACATCTAGGAACCAAAACATGCTGCGCTGTATAGCGTTGCTAGATGATGCTATATTAAATGCTTTCGTCTTTTGACCGTTTTATCAAATTCGTTCTTAAATATCTCCTATGGCTTTTTCTATACACGTTGTTTATTATTCTATAAATTACGCTTCACTTACAGAATGTTTTGTAACGTCTTCTCCTTCTTTTAATGAACAAACATTGGAAAGAATTGGAAACATGTCCACTTTTAATTACATACGGAACAAATCCGGTTTTATACTATTTTCTGCTGTATTTTTTTCTTTCTCTGATGGCCGGTTTTCGCAAATTGTTTGCGTTATTTATGACGGGGTTGACTTTATGGGGGTCTAGATCCATACATCTGTAATTCGTCAGCTATAATGTAACCAAAATAATCCTACACCGGAATTGTGCGTACTCTTCCAATTTAGAAACGTAAATTTTATGCATGTTGCATTCGTAAATGTCGCTTAACTTGTTTTGTGTGTCCGTGACGTTTTGCGGAGGTCAGACTTGTGCGTACCGACAAACGCACATAACCTCAGCCCCAAAAATATGCTACGTAGTCTCATTCGCTTAACTTCAAATGGTTCGTGAGAACCTCGGAATCGCATTAAGTACTGGACCGTTTGCAAATTATGGGGCGGGGGCGACGGGTTTGACCCTCCCTCGATACTTTTCACACATGAGTTATTGTAGAAGAAAGTCATATTCGCCTCCCAAATCTAAAAACTTGCACAATAAACCCCCATAAAACCCGGCCCATCGTGAGCCAAAGACCTGGAGACAGTTCAGAGTCTTGGTATGTAGCAAAAGTGGACAAAACTGTTTTTCTTTATTGAGGACAGCATGTATTTAAATTGCATTCACATTAGTTAATTAACGTACAGAATCACAGTAGAGGTCAAAGAAAGATTACATTTGGTGTACTTAATCTTTAGGGTAGAAATACTTTAACCAGGCACGGGGAATATACCGCTGACCGTCAAAATGTGAAAAATGGTCCATAAGCTTAGGATGAAACACCTAAAATACGAAAAAATATAATTGAATGACGAAATGAATGGTTATTAGCTATTTCTTGCTCAATAATTCTAAGTTTTACCAACCTTTGTATTTTCCAAAACTTGTAGATGAGCCTGTGGCACATAAACGTGCTGAGGTAAATCTCTATCCTGCGTATCGACTAAAATCAAGTAATGGGGTTGGTGGCGCCCTTCAGCGTTGTCAAAATGCATCTTCTGCAGCCAGGGTTCCGGAGCCTGATTCAAAATAGGAAAGAAATATCCTTAAAAATGTAACTACAGTTTTGACTTTTTATTTATTCTATATATTTTTATATCTTAAATTACATTTTACGGAAGCTAAGTAAAAGTTTCATATAAAACTATGTATTGTATTCTTATTATGCTTGTAATGAGTAAATTTAATACCTTTGCTTCTTTATCCCAGCCTATAATGACACCTTTGTACTTAAATCTCGTATGTCGAACAACTTGTCCAATGCTAAAACGAACCGACCTTGGTCGCCGTTTGCGAATTTCAGTTGATGACGCGTAATACCCTTCCTTATTTTTGCTTCGTAATTTTAAGACTTCTAAAGCTGGTGATTCATTAGTTGAACTATCTCCATTGGTCGGAAAAGGATCTATTTGAAGGAAAAGAACAGAATTAACGTGCGTTGCGGCAAAATCTAGCACATAGTATTTTTGACACTACTTAAGATGTTCTCCATTAAATCCTCACACCATTCTTGCCAAGATTCTAGTCGGAACCAGTCACGCGCAAATTCTTTTAAACGAGCGATAGTTCTGGTAACAACTAGCGGTCTCGCTGTAGAATCTGTGCTAGTACGCGTGATCAGCCAATACTGTAGCGGCAACGCCAGTAATAGAACGCTCAATTGCAACAAATCACTTCTTCCTAACGCAAACATCGTGTTGATGACCTGTAGCAAAAAGAGCGTTGAATGCTTAAAAATATTTCTATATAGCTTAGAGCATACCCGTCCTACACAGAAGTTATCTCAAGAACATTCCAACTGGACTGAGCTTACCGAATTCACACGTGTCGCTTGTTGATACACACTGACGTCATTCTTCGTGATATTGCTTACCCCAGAGTCACCTAGCGGATATACCTTAGTAAAGATACTCCTAGGACTAGAATTTGTAGCGCACATTGCAATGTTTTGATGCTCCTAGTACGTGCTTCCCCTGCTCGCTTCTTTCAACTCCTGCTACTTGGTTAGAAATGGAAAAATCACCCCTTACTGTATGCGGCATGGTAATGGGAGAAGCTTCGGAATCGGACGATGATTATGAATACGAAGAAATAGGAAATCGCGACGTAAGTCATTTATAAACTCGAAGCGTATTACAGCCCTCCTAATGCCATAACACAATGGGATACACACTTCTTGAATCCTTTAGTTTATATGTGTAGATATATACTTACAAATATAATACAAATACGGCTTCTCTATTATAATCCCCGTTAATCATTTGGGATCCCGGCCTTCTAGATAAGTGAAACTTATACTTAATATGTTAATTAAAAGTAAATATCTTTACTAAGGTTTTTGTAAAAAAAAATAATCTTTTTCAAACTAAGTTGTACGCTAAATATTTTTAGTGTACTTGCAGTAAAGCTAGTTGATACAATTATTTCACTGTAGAAGCGCGTGGGGCTGATACAAATGGTTCGGGGCATAAAATAGGGGAATACCGAACGCAGTAAGTAGCCTACTATGTTTTAGGAAGAGAACAGCGTGGAAGTAAAGGAATCGAGGAATCCGTCTCCAGCTCCAGATTTGCTAAGTAAACCTATCTTACCATCTCGCGAGCTACCGAAGACGCCTATCAGAAAACCCAAATATAATTCAATTCTACATAAAAAATTACGTGAGTATAACTTTTTTAAGCGTAGTTCGTTGTTCTGCTACTTGGTATAACTTTCTTGTAAACCGAGACCAGAAAGATGTTCATAAGTTTGTGAAATTGCGTATCGTAATAAGATGTGGTATGGGTGTTATTTCAAACTTTTCTTCCTACTCCTTTCATTAAATAAAAATAACCACCATAATATATGAGTAATTATGATAGGCAAAGTAATGGTATAATAAAAGCCGTCATTATGTAGCTTGTAGGGGCATGGACCCCGTGTCTTGAAAACAAGACGGATTGTCCGCAAGAACGTTCTAAAAACCGGCTATAGGTTGTGAAAAAGATGCTAAAAATTCAATTGTGTTATATATCAATATTTATTGAGTATTTATTTATTGTTCAGAAACCAGGAACCTTTGTTAGTTTCTATTTTAGTGCTATCCGATCTTTCTATTAATTATTTTCCGCACTTGTTCCTACATTCACTAACTTTCACGTGCAGCTTTTATTGTTTTCCGTTATTAATATGTCCCAACGCTTTTAGTTTTATTTCATTGGTAAGTGCGTTCCGTTTCTGCTTATTCGATTTCATGATTCTAAATTGAAATATAATTTAGAATCATCAACACATTTTAGCCGTAGTCATTTATCAGTCAAATACGGTCATCAATACTAGTTTATCAGTCATATAGTAGTAACATATTTCAGTCATTTAAAACACGAGTAAGTATAGCCTGATCATTTAGTAATATATAACCATCAGTTAGTTATTTGTTTTTAAGACGTACGACGTCGAATCATCGATGTATTAACGTCTTTGGCTTTCCCTTTGACCTTGTTTCTAACGTAATAAAATTGCAATTTTCCTGTCACTAAAGTTATCCTGCGTTCTGTTTGATAAGTAGTAACTCACACAGGATGGTTTTAGGGCTTCTATTTCTCTTGTTGACTTCGTAGTCAGGCTACTAGTGGTTATATACAAAAACGGGGGACAGTAAGCACAGAAAGGATAAGCAAAGGGATTACTGACCACAGGTCAGAACAATGGCCTGGGTCAAGACAAATTGTAAGGGACACAAAGGTTAGAGCAATTAATAATGAACCTAAAAGGTCAAACGTTTTCTTCATGACATTCTCTTCATCCTGTGACTAGATAAAATCGGCTATCCCAGTTATAACCATCAGTAATATACTCAAGTACTAATGTCTTTAGCCTGCAAAACAGCTCCGGAGTTTGTAGTTATCACTATTTGTGTTCATGAAGCACGTCGGATAAGATGTATGAGTGAAGGACTTTTTTGATTGCAGGTGAATCCAATGCAAATTTGTGCCATGATTTACAAAATCTGGGCCGTTTGCCGTACCTGAACGCTTCAGTCCGTCTCCAATCAGCCGACCAGTATTTGCAGAGGTCATGCAACACGCTACAAACGGTTCCTCAGCATCTGAAAACTCTTAACCACTCTCTAGTCTCACTGCAGTCTCGTTTAGAAACTATCTCAAGCTTTAAGCCTCTATTTTAACGAATAATAGAACAGGAAATGGAGAAACAAAACGTTGCGATATAATAAGATGTAAATGATGCCCATTCTTTATTACATGTATCCTTTCAAGTACACATTCAATTAACTGAAAGAATACACCTTGTTTTATCACTTTTCAGAAGCTAAAACATCCATACAGTTCTAAACCACACTGTTCACTTCACACATTATTCTCATATCATCCACGTGTTCCCTTCATTTTGTCACAGTATTTCTAGGAGTTGCCATCATCTTTCTTTCGTAGAAGTTTTAACCTTTGACAATGTTTGGTCCTTATTTATTTTCTGGCGAAGAGACTCGTAAAACAAGCGAGTATTATTATTACTATTATCTTGCTTAGCTTTTTCTGTTGTGTCTCTCCATTTATCGTTGGTCTCTCCCTTTAAGCATGATCTAAACTTCCAGTCGAATTTACAGGTCTTCGAACGGCCGAATTTCCCCCGTTGGCCAAATCAGAGTGCATGGCAGCTTCGATATCAATCACATCGTCTTCCCCTGACAAAAGGATATCCGCTTCGGTGTTACTAAGAATCAGCGCACTGTCGTGTTCATCGCCTCGGATTCGTTGATAGCGCAACTTTCTGCTGAGTTTCGAATTTTTGCCATGGTGACGTCGCATGAGGAAATTGTCCGTCACCCAAAACATGATGACATTCATGAAAAAAGGAATGACCAAAAGGACGATGGCAATGGCCACTTTGGGGTCCGAAATGGGTGACAGGATAAAGTCACGCACGTGGTCCCAGAATTGTAGTTGAATTAGTAACGTTATTAATACTTTTTCTACCACCATAATGGCCACATACATGCCACACTGAGCCAACCACGCTTTGGCCAACGGTGGCGTTCCTGGAATAAATTACACAATAATGGAATGAGTGCTATCGTTTCGAATGCGAATCGATGATGTCACTTAATCTTAATGCAATCCGTGTCTTCATTCATAGATTTTTTTTTCTTATAGGCACAACCCTCGCGTAAATAAATTTTGTGCATTAAACAGAATGAAGTAAATTAATTCAGAATCTAAGTAAAAAACAACAACTAAACATTTAAAAGAACGAGAAGTCGTCGAATCTTACCATATTCTCCAAACAGTAACTCAGGTATATTTTTCTGTTCAGCAATTTTTAACGTGACTCGAATTCCAATGTAAATGACTAACAAACCAACGGAAGAATCCAGTAGGAAACTAACGACGTACCTGTACACCGAAAGAAATGAATCCATGAAAATATAACAGAATATTAATAAAATGAATTACCAGGTACACGGATCGCCTTGAAAGAATGAAGCCAAAAAAATATTGGCAAAATGTATGACCATAGCTCCCATGCCTTGTTTCGAAGTGTCATAAAACCAAATTAGCCATGACCTTCGTTCTCGTCTAGGTTCGCAAAAACGTTTAACTGCGGAGAAACAACTCGTTTATTGCCAACTTCAGAACATCAATGAAAGGATTATAGGGAAGGATTAAATCAATCGTTGGGGGAAAATATAAAATACATAACTAAAATATTGTGAGCTTACTGATGAGACACATGAAAGCCAGACAAGCTAGAATTACTTGAACAGCCCAGCCAAATTCGTCTGTTAAGGCATCTTTGGGACACAGTAAAGACCCAGAACTTTTGCTGTTGCCTAATCCTTGACTTTCGACAGGAAGCTTTAGGTCAAGACTTGTACCCGATTTTGGAAGTTCCATTGTGTTTTGCATGGGAATTCTAGAAACTTGACACGTCCCTTAAAATTAACTGAGAACTAGGTAAATCACATTGGGATCCCGTAGAAATGGCTACGCACAGTCTGATTTCAGGTGACGTAAGTCATTGTGATGGCAATATTACAAAGCTGGCTACCAGAGAAGGTTTATTTGTCAAGGGATTTGTCCAGGTTGGTTGATATTTCAAACAGCCACAGCCATCTAGTGGCTTGTAGGATGACTAACTGTAGGCTTTTTTCGAATTACAAAAGAGTTTGCTACATAGCAATGTTCCGGAACTTTTCAGAAAAGTTCCGTTCATTTGCCCCGGAACGGAACGGAACGGGACTTTTGGAGGAACGGAACGGCTTTTTCGGTCGTTCCTTACCACAGAGCACAGAGTAACCAGAGAGAGGGTTGAGGTCTTTCCTTATGGGAAGTTTGTGTTAGCTTTTCGAAGGCCTTAGGCTAACCCCATGAGAGA
>JAHZNP010001382.1:0-20657 GCA_020615345.1 Triops cancriformis
GTCCAAATCGTACTAAATCATCCCTTTGGAGTTTAAAATCTCGTGCAAAAAAAGGACAGCGATTTTAGAACAAACCTTTGGAGGAGTTATTCTCCAACTTGTCAGCTACATAAAAGTAATTTTTATTTTACTTTTAGATACACATTATGAGTGCTACAACGAAATAATCAGGACCCGTTTCTTACAAAAAGTGCCAAAAGTTCAGTTTTTATTTATTTTCTCAAAAACGGTTCAATATTTTTCGACGAAAATTTCCTCATGAAAGCTTCGTCGTATTCACTAAGTGTACAATTTTTTCAGATCCAAACCTGTCGTAGTTCATTAGTAATGATTTTTGTACGGTTTGTCCCACGTGTAAACTGTCCCATCCCTCCTCTACCACTAAACACTAATACACTGCCCGAAGGTGCCCCGGACACCATTTTGAAGTTCGAAAAACAAAAATTGGAACATAAAAAACAATGTTGAATTGTAACTTTAGCAACTTATAGCCTAGCCTGTCAGCTTGCTTAAGAGTCCACTAAAGTCTGATAGCTTTAGGATTAAAACTATAACTGATGTAAAGTGGGGGTATTTAGTTACGCTTGAGATTTTCACACAAACATGCATAACTTTCAAACGCTGAGATAGAAATAAGAGTTCTTTAACCACGATAACCATCTATATGATAAATTCGTACAGTATTTGTATTACAAAAATTACTGCTGTGTGTCTCTGGATAAATCGAGTCACGAGTGACCGTGGAAGCCCCACACTTCCCTATCTGTCCGCAGTTGAAAATTCCCTCAAGCGCCTGCTAAAGCTTCATATAAAAGTCGTTAAGGTGGCGCTAGCTGAGATCAATCAATGTTAGAGGTAGAGTGTTCCTACTTGGTCGATTTTCGACTGGGTAGTTGCTTCAGTGTTTTTTGGGCTTGTTTGTATTTTTTGGTCAATGGATTTTGCATCTGTATGTCGTTGGATATACACGATGAAATCCTCAACTGTGAAGATGTTTTCTGTTTAAGGTAAGTGCTACATACTCCAAACCATGAAACTATCAAATGTTGCCTCCCTATCCGTCAAACTCTCTTCCCTCCTTTCCTTCCTTTCTTTGCTGTGTCCTCAAGCTGCGCGAAGGTGCGTCGTTTTTAGGAAGCAAACAAAATAAACAACCCTTCTTGTTCTACCAATGAGCGTACCATGTAAAGCACCCAACCTTCATGTTGCACCAAATCAGTATTTAAAGAGAGTTTTTGGACAAGAAACTTTTGATTATCTCAGTGATGACGCAATCAAGGGAACCAGAGAAAGCCTTTGTCACTCCCCCTTGACTCAATAATAGCTACGGCGTCATCATCCTTGATCTCGTTGTTGTTGGTCACAGGATACACTACGTTGCATGCCCTAGGTCACATTACACGAGAGATGACACATTTTTTGTCTCTAATTTTTGCAGATTTTTTCCTGTAGTATGTTGTTTGCCGGTCCAGAAGCTGCGTCTTGGCGGTCTTGGGGCCTTAAACGCCTGCGGCCTTGCAATCCATAGCTACCACTACTGTTATCACTGCAGCGCTTTGTATTTGTAAAATTCTGGTACCAAAAAAAGATTAGATCCAATCTACCGTTATTCTGTAACCTAAAAAAGTAAGTAATACTCTCATATTTATATAAAATTCCGTTTTATAGTATTTTCTCATAGTTTTACCATGCAATGTGCTTAAATGCCTACAGTTGCTTATAATTTCTTGAAGTTAATTTAATAACGTACTCACTTTGTTTTAAACAAAATACGCATAGAATAACATCGGTAAGCGTAAAGTAACGCGTATCATATAAACCTCGGGGAGTAAAATCAATCGCACGAGTCTTAAAGAGTTAGGAACGACTAATTAAACCCATTTGATGTGCGTAAACGTTTCGTTGCTCATGGTAGTACGTAAGTTAGCTAAAACTGGATAAACTTCGAAAAGGCTCGTGAATAGCACATTGAATTACCAATTACTCTAGTTTATTTTCGAATGCTGAAAGAGAATTTTTGTAACTGAAATCAAAGAAAGGAAGATTTGAAATAATGTTTTTTTCTATGTTTCAGGCTCTGTGGGAAGGAGAGGTTCCAGTTTTCTTTGGCTAGTCATTTTTTTCTCCTTGGAACCTGTACCTTAGAAATTACCTTTCAAAATTTACGGTCTGAAAATTTTACGAAAGAATATGTGTAGCTGATTTTACGGAAAAGAAAAACAAGAAACATCTTCTCTTGCCCACCTGTATATGTTTTCAAAGCATGGGCAGCACATTTAGCTTTTCAAACTTGGTAAGTAGATCTTGTATTCTTGTTCTATTTTTTAAAAATAACTATCTTACATGCAAGTTACTGGACCTTTTTAAACTTGTAAGATTTAAAGTGTAAACTTTCGAAATATTTCTTCCCTCTATTTTGGTTCACATACTTTTATTTATCCGTTGCTTTCGAAAATCTAGTTGGTTTTCGGAGTTTAAGTTTCTTCTCGCGACGTTGTATATGCTATGAAGTACTGTCGTCCCGTTTGGGTTGGCATGCCGGCTGGATTACGGGATTGGCTGTGTGGCGAATTGGAAGCGCGAGGACTCGACCCACCTCTGGCTTCCTTATATGCCCGTTGTGTCATTTCCATATTGGCTGCCTGGGAAAAGGATCCGAGCGACTGGGATGCAGAGTTTTACGCTGGGTATGGAGGCAAAGCACCAGAGTTTCCTTTCAAAAGCTTCAAAGGACTCAACAATAAATACAAAGTAAGAAATGGCGAGGGAAATTTCTTTATTAGCCAACCAAACTCACGCCGGCAAACTTCGATTGTCAAGTATTGAAACGAACAACGAAAAACGAACCCTGGTTCAATTTATAGGGCCCCTGACATGTTTTAAATTCTGTTGTAAAATTTCTAGTTTTTTAGTTTTTTAATTAAACGTTATGTACTAAAATAGGATCAACGACTTCGCGCCAAACCGCGTTTGAAGAAAACCATGTGCGATGACGTGCTGACAGGAGACGGGAAAGGCGTGGCTCCGCGGGCGTGGCTCTCCCGCATGCGTTCCCGCCTTCACTTTTGGAACGACTTTGACGGCGAGGAAATGAAGAAATCTGCAGCTGTTGAATGCCTCTTATCCGCGTCTGATCAAGTAATACGAGTTCGTATCATTAGTTTCCAGTTGATTATGCGAAATTTTAATTAATTCCCTTCCCTTTTTTGGTGTTCAAAACGGATATTTAGTTTCGAGAAATTTTCATTTACGTAATTAAACATCAACAATTTTATGATTTTCGCTCACAGAGAAATTAATGTTTGAATTATTTATTTGTATCCCGATATTACAGCTGGTTATAATCAATCTGTATCACAGGTATCAGTTAATACTAATAATCTTCGTTTTCTTTAACAGGAATGGAGCGTCGAAGCCCTAGTAGACGAGCTGTGTACCAGGCTGAAACTCATGCAGAAGAATGGTGAACATTTTAGTCAATCCATGGGTTGTTCTTCAAACGAAATTCTTCTCATTCCGCAGGTGGGATATGGTCGGCTAGCGCGCCAGAAACATCGTCCGAAACTTTGGTAATATCGCCGCCTAGTGTTCCTTTGGAGCACCATAGCGCCCCGGAAGCTGTGGATTACTTTTCAGTGTTTCCTTCCTTGACGGAGGTGGTGTCGCCCACGGCAGCCTTGGATCCGGAGCCAGTCTGGTACCGGGGCAAGGGTCGTGTAACGAAACGCGTGCCGTTTATCCAGAAGGGTCGCATTTCGCGGAAAGAGTTGCATTCAGCCCCTGGCAGTTGCCATTGGGGTTGTTTGGAGCCCGGAGAGGAGGAAGGGGAAAACCGCGAAGAAGAGGAAGGGGAGCATCATACGCCGCTGTTATTCGATGAACCTTTTTTGCCCATTCACACGTCCGAATTTCTGGAATGGAACGAAGATTTGAGCAGCGAAACGGACTCCGGCGTCGCGGAGGTAGCCAGCAGTTTAGCGATTTTGCACCATAGTCGCGAAACGAGCGATTTTGTGGAAGTCCAACCCAATTCCGCAGCGCCGATTCATGGCGTGGAGAAACCCTTGTTAAATGTACTGAAATGCGATCTGAAAAACGAAGACGGCGAGCCCCAGACCCAAGAGGGCGATAACGAGAATTTATTGACTTCATCGAAAACTCATTTCTGTCCCATTAAGGTATCGTATATTTATACATAGTTTTCGTTTCTTTATTATTGTTATTGTTATTATTATTATTATTATTATTATTATTATTTATTAATTTATTTATGTCACACAAAATCATTTTTGAAATATTAACTGATTTATTTAATTTTCCTACAGGACGATCCTGACACGGCCGACTTCGAAGAAATCGAACCTGTGGCTCCGAAACGCATCCCCAATGGTCCTGAAGAAGTTCGTTTCGTGCCCACGCCTTCGGGCGCCACCTTATACTTGCCAGCGTTGTCCTCGTCGGGTCGTAACGAGGCAGAATGGCAACGTTACATGGTATACAAAGCGTCTTTGACCTCGGAATTGGATATCGCCGTGAAATTCCGCGTGCGCGGCACGGAAAAATGCATCCAAACCGAAGAGCACCCTTTTACGTCATTCGATCATCTCTTTGTTCACATGTCTAGCGATTCAGGCGTAAACCCATCCCCTTTCCCTGAGGTGCTCAGCGACGAGGCTGTATCAGCGTCCTCGGCCGCAATGCAAATGTTACACGTTCTGCATACGCAAGAACAGTTCCCCTTCGCTTCGTCGAGTCTCACCCAAGAATTCGAAATCTGGAAACCACTCGACGACGCATTTTCATGTTGGGCAGACCCCGCCCCTCCCACTGAACTCGGTTACCCCTGCGACTGGCCTGACGCTTTTGCCCTGGGACGAAACAGTTACGCGAACACGAGCAAAGTCTCAACGGACATTGGGTTAGGAAAATGTAGTATCCGTCCTTTCCACCAGAAGGAACTGTGGGCCGATTCGGAATTCGACACCAGCGACGCGGAAGTGAAGCGGAAGGGCTGGGATGAAAAGGCTGTCGAAAAATGGCCCGAAGGAAACCGACTGGACTGCTCTGTGCTGAACGTGCTAGAGGATAAGAAAGCAGAAGAGGAGCATGGAGAGAAGGAAGAAAATGTAGAGGGAGAAGAAGGAGGGGAGGAGCTACTGGCCGAGATTTGGGAAGCCGTAGCGAATAACGAAAACGATCTGGGAGATCAGCCCGGAGAAGTGTTGGTTGGAGAAGAGAGTTTGTTAGCGGAGGACCAGTACCAGAACAATGTTGCCGCGTTTCCTGAGCAGGACTGGAAGGAAGCGGACATTGATCTGGACGGATTGTGGAATCCTCTCGAAGGAGAAGTGGATGTGTGCGAGTGGCTCGTACCGGAAGAAGAATATCAAGAGAATTCCGCAGATTATGCGCAAGTCTGGGAAGGAGAAAAATGGAACGTGTCGGGAGTACCGGTTGAATACTTGGATGACGACATTTTTGAGGAAATGTTCGGCTCTTTGGACTCCAACCAAGTAATTCCAAGTCTATGATTTATCTCATTTCTTTTTTTTAGCACCTTTCTTTTCCTAGTCTTATCTCTCCGTACCCTTTTCACCATTAACATTATTCCTATTGTCAATGTTAGTATTTCACTTAGTTTCTGCGTATTGTCTGCAACTTCTGGGTTCGTCTAAATGATTCGTTTTTGCCAAACACTAACTAGAACCCGGATGTTTAGATCAGAGAAGGAAGCCAGGACAATGTCTCTTCATCTAGGTTTCTCGTCTAGTAATACGCTTTCTTAAATGTTAATCTAAGCAGACGCGGCGTTTTCTCGAAGTTTTTTTTAACATTTCACTGCGTGTTTCGCTTCATTATGCTTTGTCACAAATCAGCCTCCAGAGGCAAACGTTTGAACTCGGTTGTCAGGGAGCACTGCTCGTAAGGGACAAACAGATTGACAAGTTCTGTGGTAAACAAGTGGCACAAGTTACAGAAACTCAGAGTTCCTTACCTCTTATACCCAGGTATGGAAGTAAAAGAACTTAGATTAAATGTTACGACACCTTTGCGGTATTTTTGCTCTCACAAGCAGGAAAGGATTACATTCTCTTAAGTTATTAAGGCAGTTATTGGAGAATAACGAAGTGACAGTTAATCTTGAAAGTTATGTCGATGATAGCGCAAATGAAAGCAAGACAAATTTGACAAGCAAAACGATTGCTAGCCTCAAATAATGTGGGTCTATGCAAATTTTTCGCACTTTTTGTGGCCGCATAACGAGAACGGCGCCTCCTGTAACACAATCAAGCCCTACGCCAGTCAGTTATAGAAAACTCGAGTCCGTATTTTAAGAAAAGCCCCTTAACCGTATTATTGTTCTTGTAATTCTGGTTTCAAAATTCGATGGGAAAAAACTGCGTTGGAGAAAACCCGACATCTGAGGCGTTTTCGTCATGTCTTACATCGGTGCTTTTTGTACAACGGGTAGCGGTGCTCAAAAGGTGCATAGAGGCGGGGAAACTAAGTCTTCTAAGTACAGTTCAGTCTTCGGTTTTGTATTTCCTTTACCAATGGATTCGTTCACATTTCTCGTCGTATCCGCTGTTTTGTTTATTACACAAAGCACATTTCCGTGTTCAGTAGGATCCAAAACCTCAAACTCGGAAGCGTTATCATTCCGTTTCGTCAGTTTCTTATACTTTTTGCTATACTTGTGCAGTGCAAATAGCATAATTGTGCAGCTTGTTGGTAGCTTTTTTGGGTCACCTTCATTATTAATTTTATTTATTTATATTTATTGTATGTATTTATTATTCATTTAGTTATTGATTATTTATTTTTCCTTTTTCCGTGTATTTTTTTTTTAGAGTTTATCTTCAACAAATAGTACGATACAAGCTTCAACGTCGAATAGCAAGTCGCGGCGACACTTTCGTCGCCGCAGGACTTCGGTGAGGAAAGGCAAAAGCGGAGGAGGTGCTACCCATCTCACGAGGGCTCGGCCCTGTTCGTTTTTCGTGGAAGGCCAGTGCCGTCGCGTGGACTGTAAATTCTCCCACGACTTGGGCTCCATCGTCTGCCGCTTTTGGAGCGAAGGCTCGTGTTTTAAAGGCGAAGACTGTCCCTTTAAGCACACCAATTCAGTACGTGCAAATGAAGAATCGCATTTAAGCCGGCATGAAGAATCTGACGTATCGGAAAACGAAGCATCGGGGAGTAAATTTGAGCTGAATTCAGATAGCGATTTCCCCACTTTAGGAGCTGCCAAAGATATCCAAGTAAAACGTTAACAGCAATTGTACTTGAAAAATAAGGTATTCTGTGAAAAATATTTTTCTTTCTAGAAAAAATGTAAAAATATGTTGAGATGTTAACGCATAATTGTAGGTTTTCTCTTTATTGCATTCTTTTGATATATTCTGCAATGTCGAGTTTTTTACGTTGTTAGATATGTATACTAATTTGTTTACTCTTTGGGCGTCTTTAGGAAGGTAGTGGGCGAAAATTGAGCCAGCCACGCCCTATTCCGAAGAATTCGGTTAACATTTTAGGCAGTGGGAGCAGCGGTGGGCGGAAACGACGGCGTGGCCATCGTCAAGTGTGATGAGGAGGCGTACCGGCGTTGTTTGTAGAAAAGCAAAGTTATTTCGTTTAGAACAGCGATTTTCTTTTTCTTTTGTGGAGCGTATCTTGGTGAAACTTCAGTTCTTGAGTTTCCTGTTTTCTTTTCTTCTTTCCCATGTTTACTGATTTCTTTTGTTTCTTGGAAAGTAATTCACTCCCCTATGCTCCCTCCCCTGTGTTACCCTTGTGTTGTGATGGCTCCATTGCATCGACTGAAAGAGACAGAAAGGGTAAACTAAAATTTTCCGAGTTGATTTCGATTGGTGATCTAGTGATGTAGAGTGGAAGTTGTGAGACAACAGTATGCAAGTTGAGCAAATTGACGTACCTTGTATGATTATTATAATCGAGTTGGACATTGCTATTTTGTCCTTGCTAGATGGGTTTTTAGCAGTAATATCAAACAGTTTTGGAAATGTGGCAAGCTTAGGAATTTAAATTTTTTGACATTCTAGTGTTAAGGCAGATCATCGTTAAGATTTATTTGTTAAAACCCGGGATACCAGCGCCTTGTTTACGTCGGTGATGCGCGGATCTTTCATGCTTATAGGCATACGAGGAGCCAAGGGCAGCGTGAGTATACACAGTAATACATTCATGTACTGTACAGTAATAAGCAAAAAAACTGTACTTGCTAATTCGCAGAGGTCTATTAAGCCTCTCGAGGCTGATTTACATTCATTAAGGGGCGAAAGGGCTTTACCAATCGTTTACAAAGTGAAAGGTCGACCGCGAATTTTGAAAGCGAATTTTGCCTTGTGAGCGAAAATTATAACTGACACATCTGAATTGGTTGGAAGAATAGAACAATATTCACTAAAGACATGATCTATATTTTACAAAGGTCACTTCAACTCGGTAAATAGCTAAAAAGACTTAACTATCGAAGTAAAATGCCCGTTCTATCTTTACTAGGGCTGGCAACGGCTCATCTTGGGATTTCGGTGTAAAGTAAACATATGTATGAACGGAACATCAGCACTTTCCTTGTGAAACTTTGGTGACCTTCTCAAAACTCGGGGCTAATCCCCCTGAGAGAAAAGGGCTGGCCAAAACCCTTTATGCTCTGGAACCACTTCAATTGACCCCTAGTTAGCGTTCTGTGTTTCTGTCACACAGCTTAACACAGGCATATTTTCTCTATATATCTTTACTCTTAAGCCGAAATCCCAAGATGAGCCGTTGCCAGCCCTAATCTTTACGAGAATTGCGACGTCTATCTTTAAAAGAATTACAAGAAATGTGAGCCAAACAAGTTAAAGTATGGTGCAGCCTGAACAGGATGAAACTGTCACCGTCAATACTTCTACATCTTTCACTGTATCGTTTATACACTATTTAAATAACATTTTGTTTCAAACTTCGCGGTCCACCTTTTTATATGGACAGGGATTGGTTGAAGCTTCAAGCCCCTTCACCCCTTAATGAAAGTAAATCAGCCTCGAGAGGCTTAATTAGACCTCTGTGAATTGGCAAGTACAGGTTTTTTTGCTCATTACTGTACAGTAACGAGCCAAAAACGTGTAGGCCTACTTGCGAAAAGAGCTAAAATTAGGCCTGTCGACGCTGATTTACTTTCATTAAAGGGCGAAAGGGCTTTACCAATCGGTTACGAAGTGAAAAGGTCGACTGCAAGTTTTGAAAGTGAATTTCGCCTTGTGATTTTTTTTACTAACACATCTAAATTTGCTCGGTGAATAGAACAATATTTCATTACGGAAATCAATTACATTTTAAAAGGGCCGCTTCATCTCAGTAAAGAGCAAAAAGGACTTCACTGTCTAACTACAATATCCGGCCTATCTTTCCAAGAATTGTATCGAAACAACAGTTAATATATGGTTACGGCCTCGACGGAATGAAGGAATCGTGGCGTCAATACTTTCTACATCTTTCATTGTTGTTATTATACACTTTTTAAATAACAGATTGTTTCGAACTTCGCGGACTACCCTTCTATTTGGACAGGGATTCGGTGAAACTTCAAGCCCCTTGATGAAAGCATATCAGCCTAGCGAGGCTTAATTAGACCTCTTGCCATTTGACAAAAGTAAATTTTTTTGCTCATTATTGTACTGTGGTAGGCAGATAAAAGTACCTCAAGCAAACCGCAGAAGTCTAATTAAGCCTCTTGAGGCTGATTTACCTTCATTAACAAGGTGAAGGGACTCGAACCAATCACTTGCAAGGTGACAGGTAAGCCGCGCACTTCAAATGCATAACTTTAAATGAAAATAACGGGGGCATCACAAAATATTAGCAGAATTCTTCCTAAAAATACACTTTTCATCCTGCAACTCGAACTTTGGGTGATAACTCATTCTGTTGAACTGATAGCTAATAACTGATGAATTTTCTTTGTTAAATAAATTTATTTAACATTTAAATGAATTTACTTCCTTATTTGTCAATTCATAAACTTTGCGCCCATGCAAAGAAATTTCTTAGCTTGATTCTAATTGCCTGCACAACGTTGTCTCAAAAAATGATCACATTGTTTCAATTCAAAAGAGTCAAAACATAGCTGTCTAACTTTGAAACTGAAAGCGCCTGGTAACAAAATTTAAAGACGCGCCCAAACATCACGTCTTAAATCAGCCGGTGGCAACTCCTTATTTAGTTCAAACTTGTCATTTACGCACTCGGTAGTATGCATGCATTTGAAGTGCGCGGCTTACCTGTCACCTTGCAAGTGATTGGTTCGAGTCCCTTCACCTTGTTAATGAAGGTAAATCAGCCTCAAGAGGCTTAATTAGACTTCTGCGGTTTGCTTGGGGTACAGTACTTTTATCTGCCTACCACAGTACATGGTGTTTGGCAGAACAATTAACGTCATTAATGGAAGGACAAGTGCATATTAACACTTTCGTGGAAAATATGAGTCCGATATAGCCAATCCGGCGTTTGGTTGCATCGTTCTTTCAAAAATGTTGGTGTGGATTATATAGGCCGTTATGACGGGTCTTGGTTGACAGCTAGCCGGCGCACCCAAGTCCTATCTCAAACTCTCGGTCTATCTAACCAACCGTACAAAACCTGTCAACACAACCGTATGGTAAGTTAATTCTAGAGCAGGCAGGTCAATGACGTCATAATTTGCCTAATCGTTTCAACTGTTATTGCAGCTACACCGTCGCCATCTAGCAAAGCAAAGCGTAAATCTGACTTGTGATGACAAGTGCCTTGTGATGTCAGAGGTCATTTACTATTGCCATTTTTTATTTTTTATGTACGTTCTCTGGAAAGTGGCGAAGAACTGAATGTGACGTGCTTTTATGCATTTTCTCTCTTATCACATTAGAAAGATTATGTACAGGTAAACTTCCTAAACATTTGTTACGAACAAACTTAGTTCCCTCTCCCGCATCATGGCATGTTTATTTTTTTAATGGTCTCTAAATCCTAACATCCTTCCCTTATTGTTTTCCGTTCTATTGCAGACTTTTTTATATATTTTTTCTTCGCAACGCGTTGTAATTGGTATCGTAAGAATGTGTCAGTGGTTGTAATCATAATTACTTTGATTGCCGGTCCATCCGTCAATTTGTCATATACCGTGTGAGATACGTAACATGTATGGAGAACGTAATTTTTAGTTGCTTTCTGTTTTATGTCAGGTAGACTGTGCCACCATACGAGTGTAAAACCAAGTCTCAAGCCATGAACCCGCAAGTGAAATACATCGTGACCGTGTTGCTGGTTTGTACGATCGATGTAGGAAGTGTGTTAGGAGTCGGCGACTTTCAACCTTTATTAAAACGCAACTCATTAGCCGAAAGTGTGGATTGTAAAGAAGATGTCAGAGCATTGTGTGTCAGTGAAGGCTCCACTGACGACCTAGTTGTCTTAAACTGCCTTCAAAACAGCGAAGTATCTATATTTTTTCTCCTTTGAATGCTTTTCACCTCGCTGAGAAGTTTACTAATCTTTGGTTTGTAACTGACCCGCTACCGGGAATTGCAGGTCGATGGCAAAACGGTCGTTAGTCAGACTTGCCATAACGTGAGTAAATCCCTTCAAATTTATGAGCAAAGATTTTTGTCTTAACGCGCGTTTCATATCTATTTTTACAGTTGCTATGGTCTTTTAAGTTGAACATCACCAAAAATAATCGTTTTCTTGATACGGCGTCTCGTGTGTGTCGCGAAGAAATCGAACGCATCGAGGAGTGTCAAACAGCAAAAGACACGCCCAGTCATCTGCTTTCGTGTTTGCTAGAACACGTCGACAAGATCAGTTTAGCCCAGTGCAAAGAATTCGTCGTGAAAGTGGGAACGATTATCTTCACCGATTATAGGTTAATTGACCAGTTTGCCCAAACCTGCGAATCAGATATACGGAAACTGGGATGTGGGCGTGTTGATCCGAAATCTGACGTAATTATTAGCTCATTCTTAAAACCAACGCGTCCCTGCGGCTATTAAGTTTTGTGATTTATTCTGATACTAAAAAAAAAGTATAGAATGAGTGTTTTAAAATAATTCCAGAGAATCATAGGATTTTTTTCTTTTTTTTTACACAAAATGCTTTATGCTAATCAAGTTGGAAAATAAAAAAAATTGAATACACCAAGGAAAGGCTGCGTCTTGATGGAAGTTTCGCGACTTGCCGGGATTGATTTTCTTATCCTTTCTTTTTCTGTGGATACTTTTAGGCAAGTCGTCCACAAGGTCAAACCATAGCTTGCTTGTCTGAGCATGTGTCGGAGCTCCAACCGGATTGCTATCGGGAAACGTTGCGCGCAGCGGAACTGCAATCCACGGACTACCACTTGGACCGACCGCTGTTCCTCGCCTGTCGAGCCGATCGAGAGACTTTCTGTCGCCAAGTTGTCGCCGGAGATGGCCGGGTATACAAGTGCCTTATGCAGCAAATTACGAGCCCTGTTATGAGTACACAAGTAAGAATTTGACTTATAGACCTACTAAATTAAAAGATGAAATGCAATCGGTAAAGGCGTCGTTATGCCTCGTTTTCAGTGTCGCGACCAACTTGCGCGACGACAAAAGTTGGTTTCCTTGGATTATAAAGTGAGCCATGGACTGGCTAAAGCATGTAAAGCAGATATCAAGACGTATTCCTGCAAAGGGCACCAGTCCAAAGACAAAAACGTTCAGTTGGCAAGAGTTTTGCTGTGCTTGGAGTCTGCGTTACATCGAGGTAAGATGCTCTGTGCATGATTGAAGCCTACTTTTAACAAGTTTAGGTCCGTTGAACGGAACATATCGCAAATTGAGGCTTTAAACTGTATATTTACCTGTATGTGAGACGTAAGAAAGTTTTTCCCTAGCCATGACTTCTGAAAATGATTTTCAAAGTTTCAAAATCGGAAATATTTGGCCAAAATACTCCTCAGCTGAAGTGCAAGGCAACAAATAGAAAACCGGGTTTCAGTTTCGTTGAATAATATTTATTTTTTTAATCAACCATGATGAGCGTGGCTCGTTGTCTCTTGTCGTCTTCGTATTTTCGTCCGATGATTCTAAATTAAATGAAGTAAATATTGATTAAAATCATGATAATCTATTATGGGAGTAAACTAAACATTTTTGTTAAAAACTTTTAACAAGAAAATCTTAATAAAAATTTCGTAATGAGGAGTTCCATTGTTTAGTCGGGAAATTGAATGTTAAGTTGAGCTGAGAGTATTTTTTTTCTGTTTTGATATAAGGTCGTGTTTTGTGTCATTTAGGGTGTTAATGATAGTATATAAATAGGAGATGCGGTGGACCCTGTGTGCCAGTCTGAAATGTTGAGACATCGGCAAGCATTGTTACAGAATTATAAACTTTCGCCCGAGTTGGTTACGTCTTGTGCGACGGATATCGAAACGTTCTGCAAAAACAAGCTCATCGGAGGAAGAACTATTCACTGTTTGATGAAACAGGCAAAAAAGAGCCGGAAAGCAGACACAGGACTTTCGGACGTTTGCCGGCGAGCTGTAAGTTCCCAAATCTCACATTTAGCCTCTTTTTTCTTGATTTTGATGGTCTTCGTAAGTCAGAACCCTCGAGTAGGTCTTATTTACACTCATTCGAGATTTGCGTTTCGTTAACCCTATCGAATCTATTAAATTTACCTGTGTAACATGTTCGCAATTTTGTGGGTTTAGAGCAATTTGAGTTAGTATAACTAATTCCTTGTGCACAGTTTAGTTATTATTTAAAGTGAGGTTTTGTTTACCATAGCTCAGCTCGTCTATGCTTTTAATTAGACTGCAAGTTGTTTCTATCTGCGATTGCTAGTGCTTCGTGAAAATTGTAATTTAATTCAGTTTTTTTATGCTTCCAGGTTGAAGACTTAGTGCGTCTTACGGATGCGGGCTCGGACTGGGAGACTGATAGCGTGCTCAAAGAAGCTTGCCAGCCGGTAGTGGAAGCTCACTGCAAGGAACGGCTTGGTCACGAGGGGCGCGTCTTATCATGCTTGATGGATCATTTGAACTCGAAGAATATGAACGCGGCATGTGAAGAAGCGTTGTTGGAAATTCAGTACTTTGTAGCCCGGGATTTCCGTCTCGATCCGCAGCTTTACCAACGCTGCCGAAACGATGCAGTCAAACTTTGTCATGCTCAAGCAGAGTGGGCCACTAACGGCGAAAGTATGGACGTGGACCGGGCACCATTAGTCTTGCCGTGCTTGTACCGTTATGCTTACACCGACCAATCTACCCAACAAGTATCTCGAACAACAGATTCAGATATAAAACTAAGTTTATGAGAGGTTATAAGTAACTTGTGTTTTGATTTTCCCGTCGCAGTTGGAACCTGGGTGCTTGCAAGAAATCAAAAGAGTCATGAAACAGCGGGCCGTGAGCGTAGATTTACAACCCGAGATTGAAGAACCGTGTATGAATGACTTAGCGAGGTTTTGCTCGGGCAAAACTGGCAAAGGAGAAGAAATTCTGTGCTTGCAAGATTCACTTGAGAAGTAAAGGAAAATGTTAAAAGAAATATTGAGAAAATGTTCATATGTAATTGTCATTTTTGCTACGGCAATCCTAAGTTTGATTATTTCTTATTTTTCTTTTTTTTACAGTTTTCAAATTAATATAATATTTGTTTTTTTGTTGTAATCTTTTAATAATTTATTGATTTTTTAAAGAATTGGTACTTTGTGCGTGTTCATGTTTTAGTGCAAATTATGCTTACATTTTAATATCGTCGTAAATTCTAATTTATTTATGTTCTTTAAGACATAGAGTACCCTATCTTTAAACTTTTAAAGGTTTTTATAGGAATGGTCCAATATTTCAAAGACCTTTACTGTTTTATTGTACGCTGCAGATGCACCATCTAATATTTTAATGCATTTGTACATTTTATGTTACGGTATTTTTTAATTTTTTTAGGTTAAGTCCGGATTGTAAAATAGCGGTGACGAATTTTACAGAAGTAGAAGTGGGGCATATTGAGTTGAATCCGCTAGTCTCCATGTATTGCGATCGATTCTTAGAAGATCACTGTCTCGACGACCAAGAAGACATTATGGATTGCTTGATCCAGTTCAAAGTGAATCCTTCACCTGACGTGAAAATGAACTCGAAGTGCAAAGCCGCCATTGAGCATTTCCAGTTTATCACCATGAAAAACGTTCGATTCAGCCCAAGATTCAAACACACTTGTCGAATGGATATCACGCGCTATTGCAACGCTGGGAAAACTAAGTAATTTTTCTTATTTTTGAAGTCGCCGGCTTGCACTCTTTTTCGTTTCTCTCCTCGTAGTTTGCTTAATTTCAGTGATCACTAATATTTACTTTTAAAATCTTTTTATTTCCTGAGGTTGGAGGTTGTGACTTGCTTGAGCGAATTGATGCTGAACGACACTTTCCAGCAATCTCGTACCCCTGCGCAGCCCAAAGTTTCTAACGAATGCAAAAAGCAACTCCGTCTCCAGCTCATTGAACAACACGAGAATTCCGGCCTCAATCCCGCGATATCCACTGCCTGTAGCGATGAACGTATCAAATTCTGCAAAAATGTGGAACCCGGCCAAGGTCGTGTGTTGGAGTGCTTGAAGGGAAATCGTCAAAATTTGGGCAAAAGCTGCCACAAAGCGGTTTTCAAAGTAGAGCAAGAAGAAATGGTGGATAATGCAGTGGACTTTGCGCTAATGAGTACATGCCAAGACGATATTCAACATTATTGCGCTTCGGTTGATCCTTCCCGTATCCTCGAATGCTTGAAAGTAAAAAAAAATATTAATGGAGAATTAACAGATTTTTAAAACGTGAATTACGTCACAGGCGAGAAGAAATTCTTACTTGAATAGCGCGTGTAAAGATCTCGTTGTCCGCAGAATGATTGAACAGAGCTTGGATATCCGTTTTAATCCCGTCTTGCGGGACGCGTGTCGATTAGAAATTGGAAAATTCTGCCGCGAAATTTTTGCGACTGCTTCGCCCGGCCAGGAACTCGAAGGCGCGGTCGTTTCATGCCTCAAAGAAAAATTTGTGGACAAACAGTCCTTGGGCGTGAATTGTGCTACGGAATTGGCCAAAGTGATGGAGGAAGCTGGATTAGATTACCGCCAGGATCCAGTGTTGGTTAAACGCTGTAGGAAAGATGTAAGAAGATGTTTTCGTAACTCCCATGAATGTGAAGTCATATGATTTTGTTTGGAGAGTAGATTGACTTCTTCTGTCAAGATGTCGCTGAAAAGCATGGGCAAGGTTTGGTGACCGAATGCCTCAAGTCGCACTTAGAAGACCATCGTATGGCGTACGATTGCAAACGGTTAGTGGCTCAGAGTGTACAGGCAGCGCAAGTGGACGTTCAAGTCGATCCAATTTTGCACAACGCGTGTGCCATAGATCTGCAACTCCACTGTGATCACGTTCCCAACGGAGAAGGAAAAAGTAAGGCAATTGGTTTGTACTGTAAATGTGCTTCGTATATTGCACACAGAGTAGTTTTGTTTCGTTGAAAAAATCCCCTTTACGGTTTTCAAAATTTAAACTTATTTTAATTTTAAGGATTGACGTGCCTTCTGCGTATGCTGCAAGAAAAACCGTTAAGTCTTCAAAAAGAATGTGCAACTTTACTGGAAAGTAGAGTGAATTTATTCGGTTATGCGTCAAAGGTATTCTATTTAAAAATGTTTGTGTGGTTTTTATATTCAGTTTGGTGTAATTTTTGTTTTGTAGATCGTTTTACCGGAAACGTTGGAGCAAACTTTTAGACAGTTGAATGATTCGCCGTCTCGACATTATTTTCTAGCCGTTGCTTTGGTGGCGACTGGTTTGATATTCGTCATGGGTTTGTTCTGCGGGCGCGTCAGTAAACGACATCATGCGATGAAAACCAAATGATATATAGGAGATGATTAAAACTTTTTTAAAAATGGCTTTCATATCGGCATTTGTGTGTGTGTGTTGTTTTTTTCCTTCCTAATCTTTTCTATTTCTACTGAAATTTTTCCAGCGTTTGGCCAAATAAGAATTTGATATGTGTGCGATATACGCCATGTGATAGTACATAAAAAAGACTTGGTTTAATTGAGGGATACGCTATGGAATGCTTTCTTTGCAAACCGGGGAGTTGTGCCATTCGCCTGGAGTCTCACAACTTCTTTTGGTATGCTGGCAGTGTGAATAACTTGTATTAAGAAGTTAAATGATGACTTACAAGATTTTATTCACAACTTTTTGTCTTTTCCTTTTAGTATGCAAGGATTCAAAAGTAAGCATTTTGATGTTACTAAGCGTGGATACGGAAAGGAGAAACGGGAAAAAGGTGAAATGGTAAGAGAATTACGTTTGAGTACGAATTGAACAAAGTGAATAAAAAGAAAAAAAGGATAGCATCCCTGCCGGGATTCGAACCCGGGACCTTTGGATTAGAAGTCCAACGCGCTATCCACTGCGCCACAGGGACATGTTTGAGCATGCGCTCCTGCGTATTATGCAGCGAGCCCCGAGCTTTCTCAACGGCCTTTCCACACTACCTCTCCAACCTCTATTGACGTCATTGTTGGCATTTCCAAGTGCTCACTTGGGCACCCAATTTGAGCAAGGCCCGTTCCAATTTAGGTTATAAGTTAAGTGTTTCATAAATTTCGCCATAAAAAAACATTGTAATGGGTATCGAACGAAGGCTTCAACCGATCATAAAATGCACCATTTATTTTGTCCACAAACGGGAACAATTAGTATATGTTACAATAACATAACTTCTGAAATGCAGTTACGAAGCAGCACGTCGTATTCGTTTATATAATTTTACAAGCTCATTTGGCAAATTCATTGTCATTTCGTGTTTTTAGTACCTCAGTACTCGGTTACAGATTCACTAACTTGATGTGTGGCGTCTTGTAATTCCTCGCTTTTAAATTAACCAAGTTCGTAATTCCATATTGCTGCATAAAACCATTAGAAAGTGTAAAATGCGGGGGTGTCGCGAGGGGATTTTTTTTTGGGGGGGGGAGGGAGCGGGAGGAGATTTTACCGTCTATAAAACTTACTCTCTAGTATTCCTGAAAAATATTTTTACAAATCCCCCGCCAAAGTTACCAAATGCCACGGCAGATCGGCGGGCGGGGTCCCATTCCATTGTCTTTCGAACGTTTTTCTGTGGCGTGCCGTAGGCATAGGACGGTTTGTTGGGGCCTTTTCTTTCACGGCATGAGTAGCATGTAGGATGTATCACGCTTCTGGCCCACCCACCAATAGCATAAGCATAAGCTATATTCACAACCAAACATAAAGGCAAGAAAATACAGTGGAACCCACTTAACAGCAAGGGGCCCGGGACTGACTAGCCGGCTTGTCCTTAAGCGGGCTTTCCGGTTTATCCGAAGGGACTATTTTTAAAATTTAGAAATACCAATTGAGTAAGAACAACGTTGTGTCCTTATATGCTTCTATTAAATAGCGTTTAAATAGTACTTGATAAAAGAAATTGCAAGTAAATAAAAGTGAAACATAATTTTCTACATCGAAAAGTAGCCAGTGATGGAACGCTGTGTAGCATTCTGTTTTTCCGAGTTTGGATTCAGTTTTTTCGCCAATCGTGCGGAAATTTTTTCCTTGTCATTTTAAATTGTTGTAAAAACCCTTGGATCAGTACCAAAACTTTCGTGCACATCGCCGCTTATGTTTATTTTTTTCCAATAAGGAAACCACTTCAACTCGCTCGGCTAAAGATAAAGTTGTGCAATTCTTCTTAGACATCTTTCAGGCACCCTTCCTACTACATAACTGATTGGGGATTGCGAAATGTAGAGCAGGATTCGAGAACTGTGAAACGTGAACGGTTTGTTTCTGTTATTAGATGCGTTTCAATAAGAACTCCTAGAAGCTTTTCTTGGAATTTGTCGGCCGACTTGTTTTTCGACACTTTGCTATGCGGGTTCATGGTTGGCTGTTATTAAACGGACCTAGATATCATTGTAAGATATACAATTGGGAAAGAAAATTTCTTGTCGATATGCGTCGACATTAACCGAGTTGGCATAATCCGAGGTTAGTCTCCGTTGTGTCAAATGGGAATGAAACGGGACATTGAGCCTAGCTTGTTAATAAGCGGGTTTTGTCGCTATCCGAGTTGCTTTTAAGGGGGTTCCAGTTTCTGTACATGTACAGTACGGAGCAAAAAAAACGGCGGGGGATCAGCGCGCTTAAATGGCACGGGCATGTCCAGGCAAGTGCCAAACTCGTTCCGCAGGGTTATGCTTTTGCCAACAGTCTAGGCAAGCGGGGAGAAGACGACCCTTTTTAAGCACTACCTGGACATGCCCGCACCGCACTGTACCTGTTTTCCCCCGCCGGTTTTTTTGCCCTTTACTTGTACAGTGGAAACCGGTTATAACGAAATCGAAGGGACCGAGAATATTTTTCGTTATAACCGAAGCATGCCAAAAAAACTTAAAGTCGCAACAACCTAGACAGTATTCAAGTTTACGCCGATACACTGGCAGACTATTCCGTTATAAATAATACATTTTGGATTTCCGTTCACTAATATTAACATTTAACAATACATTTTCATAAAATGAAAAAAAATCTTTAAAAAAATCTGAAACTTTTTACTGTCCTTTTTATTACAATGTTGTTGACATATTCTTCTATGTCGCCAAGCTTCTTTCTGCGCTTCTTCTCCGCTCTGACTTTTGCGCCATTGTACCGGTAGAAAGAGAACTTACTACTGATGGGGCAAGGAAGACAAAACCTTGAATACTGTATAAGGTAGGGACTCAGCTAAACCTCTAAAAGCATTTTCATCGGTTGTCCGCCTTATTGGGGGACGCTTGGTCAAAGGGTAAGAGTTGGCAAGAAGGAGAGCGGAGTTTATGCCGATTTTTCTTAATACGGAGAGGGTAGCCCGAGACTTTCAAGCAGAAAAAGTTGCTTTGTCGGTCTTCGAAGACCGAAGATCTTTTCGTTATAACCGATATTTTGTTTCGTTATAACCGAAGGAAAACGTATGTAAAGAGATAGGATTTTGTCGGGACCGACATGTTATTTCGTTATAAACGATATTTCGTCTTAACCGTTTTCGTTATAACCGGTTTCCACTGTATTTCAAAATCAGGAAGGAAATGCTCCAGAAGATTGCAACGACACTTCTCTAGATGGCGTTTCATACTTCAATCACGATAGACAACACGTTCTCAGCCAGGAATTCTGTGCGGTCGCATTGAATCCCCTTGCCGAGAGTTCTGTGTCGCGGCACAGAACTAGGAACGCAGAAGGCCTTCAGCCAACTTGGTCTCAGAGCCAGCTGACGTCACGGACCGCAAGTGACGGCTGTATCGCGTGACTTTGTTTACAAGATGGAGGGTATTTTCCATTCAATTAAATTTTAAATACATTTTTTAAAATCAAAACGGCTTGTTTATTTATTGGGACTCAAACATTTTCAGGTAGAATATTTCCTTCCAAACAAAGGAAAGATGTTTTTCGAAACATCAAAGCTGGCTGCGTTTTCAATACAATTATAATTATTTTATTAATACAATATTTATTTCCAAATCAAACTAGATTCTTCTTGCATTCGTCTTTTCCACGAACCCACACCCAAACAGTTGTGGTCCCAAATTGGTAAAGGG
>JAHZNP010001383.1:0-20605 GCA_020615345.1 Triops cancriformis
AGACCACTCGCATTTTATATATGGCCCAACACAGTTTCATACAATGCTTATACCGTTAAATAGATAAGGTCATTAGGTCAAAGGTCAGTCAGTGCTGACCTGATAATGCAACATAACGGTGCAGCGGTAAATTCCGCTCAATACACCTCTTTTCCTTTTCATATTTATTATGAATAAAAAAATACTGGTGAGAATCTAAAAATGCTTTTAGACTTTATTATTTTCATTTGTGCAGAAAATCTCTTTCGTGTATATTTCGTACACGTGCTTTTGTTTTCAGTGGGAGGGGTATAAATAAGGTGGTGTTTGCTCATTGGCTGGCCAAAATTCCGCATTCGCTATCCGATTTTTTGACACTACGTTTGCCGAAACGGTGGAAGGCCTTCGATTTCTCCTCGAGGGCATAAAATGTGCCGACAACCATCCGGTTTGCCGGAAAAATCTGCTAGTGCGGCTGGGCCTTAAGTAGTGATCCATTTACAAGTTTTGCTTTACCGCTAATGCTGCCTCAGGAAGATCTGCACCGAAACCTTCCGCGGATCTGTGGACGGTGTGGATAGCAATAGAAGGCGAGGAGCTATCTCCGAAAGCCAAGCGATCCATCTGGTACATGCCGGTCTCTTCACAACCTTCTTCTCTCCAAAGAACAGCTGGTAACGAGCGTCGGCTTCCCGTATTCGAAAACGGCTGAACATGGCCTCGATGTCGGCCGCAAACGCGATGTCGTATTCGCGGAACTTACGGACAATTTCAGGAACCTCCGTTTGCAAGGCTGGTGCCCGAAGCAACGCATCATTGAAACTCTTCCCCTCGAATTTGGCAGCGGAATCGAACACAACGCGTAGTTTCTTAGTGTCGGTGGATCGATTGTACACCCCATTGTGCGGCAGGAAATATTGCTTGGGATGTTCGAGCTCTTAAGTCGTGGTGACCTTGTGGGCGTACCCTTTCCGTAGATACTTCTTTATAGCTTCCTGCTAGTCGGCTTTGTCCTTGGCGAATTTTCGTAGTAACCCGATAAAGCGCTGTTCGGTTCTCGATAAAGCGTTTCAAGTCTGGTTCTCCTTGCCGCCAAGGCAAGGCGAGTTCGTAACAAGGATCAAAATCTTTGTCCCCTCTTTGACCATCTTGACTGCTCGCAAATCTTCATTGGAAAAGACTGGACCGCTCGTGTGTTCGGTGCCAAACGATTCCGTCTCGCAAAACGCCCGGAAGCCGTTGTGAAGGTTACTTTAGACGGCCCGATAGACTTGAGACACATGATCTGCGTTCAATCCGATGACCCCTCTCGCAACCCATCCGAACTCTGTTCGAATGGCTCCCGGTTCGCCCCTCTTGCCTCGACGGACTTCAACTGGGTCGAGCAGGTAGTTGTAATTTGGTCCGATGAGCAAGTGGATTTCCCCTCCAGAATCGAGCAGAGGGAGCTCCTTCAGGTGAGTCCACCTTTTTCTTAAGTTTGATCCATTTAATCCTCTGAGTGTCCTCGCATACCTTAGTGACGGTGTTGAATACGACGGGGAGCAATCCTTTCTCTCCCTCGATCTCCACTTCCACCTGCTGCGTCCGGTAGTCTCCACGCTTGCCACCAACTCTGTAGAGCTCCAATTCGTAACTCTCAGCGGCGAAACCCAATCGTTGTAAAAAGTCGTCCTGAATGAGACACGTGTTGCTGCCCTCGTCGATCAACATGTTCGCTTTCACTCACCTACCTCTGGCGTCAACCACGCGTACTGATATGACGCCCAAGGCTACAGCTTCGTGGGGTCGCTGAGAGGCGTGAACTGACAACGTACTGGCAGCTTCGTTGCGATGCAGAAAGCGGTGGTGACGAATCTTGCAACCATCGACTCCGTATTCTCTTCCCGACCTGCATTCCCGCGCAGAATGTTTTCATCGAAGGCAGAAGATAAACAGCTTTTTGCTTTCGGCCAATCTTTCCGCTCGTTTGTCGGTAACGCCTGGATCTTCGGGCAGCTGTCCAGTGTGTGATCGCCTCGACAGCTCCAGCAGCCTGGGGTCTTCGGTATTTTCGTCGGTCCGGCCGAAACGCTGTGAGTGTGGCCTTTTGTTCTCTTGTTCGACTCCTTGCGAAGCTTCTCCTGCTTGGCCGCGATATCATATACGTTTTGATAAGCTGCCGCCTGGTCGCAAAGCCACGAGACGAACCTATCCAAATCGTGAAAGAAGACTCCCGAAGAGCAGCCTTCGCTCTATGCCAGTCGATCCTCGACGGAAAGTTTGTCGGTCACACTTTCGATGAGGTCACGAGGACTGCTGCTGCCGATGCGGTTGAGATCGATGAGGTGCATACGGACGCGCTCCGCAAACCTCTTGAATTCGGTAGAGCTCTTCCCCACTTCGAGCTTGTCTAAGGCATGAATGTGAGCAGCTCGCATAACGTCGCGCCGCCCACAGTGATCCCTAAGACGACATAATGCAGCCTTGTGAGCATCCTCGCCGCCTGCAAGACCGTAAACGATGTCTACACACTCTCCGCGCAAGTGTCTGCGAAGTATGGCCAACTTTTCCAAAGGGCTTTTACGCGTTTGGTACACAACGGATCGGAAGAGGTCGATCCACTGGAACCACTCCAGGCTGATCCTAAATATGGCTCCAAGCTTGCTCCCGAATGTTTAGAGCATCCAAGTGTGTCTTTAGTCGGCCTCTCGTTCCCGTTGACGTAGACACCAATCCAAGTATCCGGAGCTTCTCGGTCCGACTCTTGACTGTCGAGCCACTCTGAGATCCTATTCTTCGGTGCTGGTGTTTCCTCCGAGACTTTCTTTGACTTATTTACGTGGGGGGACTGTCGATTTGTTAAAAGCTTCTTCAATTGCCTTTATAAGAGAGTTACTTAGCTGTTGGAATATGTGACTGACGGCGTCTGTTACTTCCGAAGACTGATGGGAGTGGTCCGATCCTGCGGATTCAGCCGCTACGGACTGCGCACGTCTTTCTCTAGCGGCGTGGTGATCGTTAGCGTCAACGGTCTCACACGGCTTCCAGGTGCCCTGCTGCGATCTTCTGCGACAACAGGGGGTACTACTGTTTGCGAGGCTCCGTCGTCGAACTGCTCGCAGTACGTCTGGATCGTTTCCGAGATTTCGGATATCCTACTTGTGCATTTCGTTTGAAAGTCTTCTTGTCTCACCGTCTCCTCATCTTCTTCACCTAAGGAGTCTAAGATTTGGCTGTTGACGTTTTCGGCAGCTTTGAGCGCTTCCTTGCCTCCTTGGAACATGCTTTTTATAACGCGTCTCGACTTTCCCTTGCTGATAAGGGCCTCAATGTGATTGCAAACGCTGGTAATTTTGCGTCGGATCTGAGTGCGCTCCTTTTTAGTGCGTCTATATCGGAGGCTGCATTTTTTTGAAAGGTGGCTTCGGGGTTAGCATCGGCCATTTTGACTTGATAGGTGCGCGTACTAGGTTCCCTTAAAACGCTTCGAGATCACACGGCAACTCTGTGTAGGAGAAGGGTTTATCCGCGCGCGTACGCAAGATGAGTTAAAGGCGCGATGCAGTGTTGTCCCAGGGGGCTGGGGGTAGAAGGTGTGAGAACCGCAAGCTTGACACGGCAAGCTCCAAGGGCTAACTTGGGCCTACGGTTTAGATGAACGTTGACGCAAAAGGCGAGACGGAAATCTTTCACTGGTTTTCCACAATTGACAGTTTCATCGTAAGGCCACGGTATACACATTTCTTTGGATTATTTCCGATAATAGATGGAGTCTCTGCTTTCTCGTCAGAGAGTAGAAATCCATGTAGAGTATTACAGCTTAGTTACGATAGCTAAAAGCAGAGGGCAAACTAGTCGAACTCAAGCTCTACAGGAAAGATACGCCTATCTAATTTGCTTGTCAGAAGTTACTGCCACTTATTTGTACTACAGTAAAAAAATAACAAAACAAATATCGGCCATAATTCACAATGATTTTTGAAAATAACTATACCAGATTCAAACAGATTCTTCGATTTAATACGGGATAGCAAATACCGATATAAAAAAACAGTAAATACACAAATCACTACTTTCCAATCGTTTGATGGAGAAGAAGAATCATTCAGTGGACTGAATTTTTTGGAGACTATAACATTAAAATTACATAATATTTCCCATTATAACCAAACTTAGACGCATAAATTTTAATTGTAACTAAAAATTTCCCTTTCGAACAGTCTTCTTCGCATCCCTTATGGGCCGTCCACAAATGGCGCCACCCTAGGAGAGGGTGGGAGGGTTCAGTAAAAGATGACGCGAGATGACGAGAGGGTGGGAAGGGGTTGGCAGAAGGTGACGCCATCCTGTAACTCCAGACTTAACCGGTGATTCTGTGCAAACCAATTTCACGTATTACATGAAATATTGGGTCGTTCATTAAGTCGTGTCGCTTTTTGGATCCTTTCGCATTCAAACAGCCCGAGTTTTTCTCTGAGTGCGAATTCTCACTTTTCGGTTCACGAACAAGCAAATCGCGTCTCTCAGTGATTAGTAAAACAAATTTTGGTAATCCTAAACGTGAATATTAAGTTTCTGTTCAACGCTGAAAGTAGAACGATACCGCTGGAAATAATTGTCTTTTTATGCGTTATAATTTCCACAAATGTCTGTACGCTCCGGAAAGGTCTAAAAAGATTTGTGCAGTTTACGTTCCTAGTGCCTAAAAGAATCCGTAGTTCAAAACGGTGTCCGCTGTTTCGAAATTGAAATTTTTGATTGGCGATTGGCGACTCTTCAGCACTTAATGAAAGTTAATCGGCCTCAGGAGGCTAGATTAGACCTATGTTCAATCCCATGTAAAGGTATTTTTGCTCAGCACTGTACATCGCGAGACTATTTTGAGGGTATACGTTTAGAGTAGGGAAATGAAACCGTGGGCAGAAAGTCAATCAAAGGGGAAGTATCAAATCATTCTGCTGCAGATCCCACTGAAGACCCAACACCTTGCCAGAAGTGGTTTCCGTCAAGTCCCTTACGACTACTTGATGGTCTGAAGGCATTCCGGATGAGAGCGCACACTGTATCGTGGGATTGGGGCTTGTGAGCTTTCGTTAAGTCATGCCCACAGCCTGAAAAACGGTACACGCCTCTTTAGCCGATAACAAGGCCTTTTCTTCGGTATCTCCTCTGAAAAAGACATCTACGGAATGAGCAAAAAACCTGTACTTGCCACTTCAAAGAGGTCTAATTAAGCCTCTCGAGGCTGATTTACTTTCATAAAAAGGTGAAGGGGCTTGAAGCTTCAATCAATTCCTGTCCATACAAAAGGTAAACCGCAAAGTTTGAAATCAAAATGTTATTTAAATAGTGTATAAACAATACAGTGAAAGATAGTATTGGTGGTCACAGTCTTTCATCCTGTTCAGGCTGCACCATATTGTGAGATGTATTAGAAATATATCTTAACTCTCAGATCCTAATCCAGATACCTTCACTTACCATGTCTGTGGTTCCCTATGTCTTACCCATGTATCGTAGTGAACCGAAATATATTCATTCAGAATCAAACATAGCGCAGCCGTAGGAGGTTGCCCCCAAGGCTGTCCAGAAAAAAGTTGTATCTCTTAGTGATATAAGCTCTTATAAGTGTCGCAGTTTGTATTGCCAGTTCTTGTGCTAAATCCCGAAATGCCGCAAACACGGAGTGGAAGTATGCGGGAAACAAGTGAGGAGAATAGCGATCAGGAAAACGTGGAAGACGGCGCCCAAGACCTTAACCATGGCGTATCTCGCACAGAGCTTATGGAGCTCCTGGCCCTGCAACAAGAAGACCTCAAAAAGGAGCAACAGGTATTTCAAGAGACAATTTTAAACGCAATAAGAGGGTTGACAACGCTGACGGCCAGCGCAACCCCGACGTCAATTTCAGTCACAGAACAGGGGCAAGAACCTCATTCAAGCAGCCGTATTCAGAGCAGCGACGCAGTCGGGCATCCTGGGGGAAATAGGAGACGTATAAACGTTTCTATCATCGAACTGTTGGAGTCCGATGTCAGCCTACAGGATTTTCAAGCATGGAGAGACCAATGGTCCAACATTTGCATGCTGGAGCGCATCGCTACATTCCCCGTCGCGGAACAGGCATCCGCAATGCGCTCACGCCTTTCGCTAGGTATGGCGCACACGCTGCGTGTAATCCTAGGCGTCAGACCAGAACACGGCCTGTCGCTGGATCAAATTCTCAACCACATAGGGGAGCACATAAGGAGTAAGCGGAGCGTTGCCCTTGACCGGGTAGACTTCGAGGAATGTTCCCAAGTCGTATCCGAGTCTTTTGACGACTTTTACATTCGCCTGCAAAGAATAGCGGACTGCTCGGACTTATGCGAGCATTGCCGGGACGTTATGATCACCACGAGGATCATGTCCGGCATTAAAGATAAGCATACACGGAAAAAGCTTCTCGCAATCGTCCCATTCCCTAGCCTGCAGCAAGCGGTGAACTTGTGCAGGAGCGAAGAATCAGCGGCCAAAAACGAAGCTATGTTGCGCAAGTCGAGCGTTAGTGCGGTATAAGAAGAAGGCCAGCAACGCGTAGCGGAAGGCGCCGAAGGCCCAGCCCTGTCGCAAATAGTGCGGCACAAGCCCAATGCAAACAATGCGGGGCGGCAGGAAACCCGAGCGGCAAGCAATGTCCTGCAAGAGGACAAACATGCAAGAACTGCAAAAAGCAGAGGCATTTTGCTAAAGTCTGCAGAGGAGGCAACGCCGACTAGAAAGCAGCCGTAGGAAGAATACGCGTAGCGGAGGTTTTGCACAGTACACGTGCACCCACCATTATGGTGGACTTGAAAGACCCCAAAAGCGGCCGGGGAGCAAAAGTCCAAGCCCTACCCGACAGCGGAGCAGAAGCAACGGTAGCCGGATTGGACGTAATGCGCATCATGGGAAAACACGGAAGGGACCTCGAAGGACGAGGTAGCCACGAACTCTTTGCTGCCAACGGGACCAAGATGAAATCCGTCGGAGAGCGGAAATTCCAGATCCAGTATGGCAACCGTTGAAGCCATAGTGTTCTGTCCACAACAGAATGGACTTCTACTGTCATGGATGGCATGTAAGCGTCTTGGAGTCTTACCAGAAGACTATCCAAACCCCATCCACGTTAACACCACCAAGTCTTCGAAAGTAGACCATAAGCATCTTAAGGGTCAAATTCTGCGAGAATTCGCAGATGTTTTCGGTGGGGTTGGCACCC
Source organism: Triops cancriformis (assembly GCA_020615345.1). NCBI lineage: Eukaryota > Metazoa > Arthropoda > Branchiopoda > Notostraca > Triopsidae > Triops > Triops cancriformis. The sequence goes on from JAHZNP010001383.1 coordinate 7,202, forward strand.
TGAAGACAATGTCGAGGGCACCCATGCGAATCGAACTTAAGGACGGAGCAATCCCCTTTACCGTAAACGGCGCCCGTCCTATACTGTTCGCCCAGAGGGAGGAAGTCAAACGTATGCTCGACGAGATGGAAAGGAGCGTAGTTATCAAGCCCGTCACCGAACCGTCAGAATGGATTCATCTTCTCGTTGTGGTTCAGAAGCCCAATGGAAAGCTACGAATCTGTGTGGATCTTACCAAGCTTAACGCTCACGTCAGAAGACCGGTGCACCCGCTACGAGCTCCAAAGGACGCCGTTGCAGGGATCCCAAGAAATTCAAGATATTTCTCGACCTTTGACGCCACACACAGCTATTGGCAGATACCACTAGAAGAGGGCAGCCAAGCATACACGACGTTCATAACTCCCTGGGGAAGGTGCAAGTTCCTCCGAGCAACAATGGGACTCACCTCTGCCGGAGATGAGTACTGCCGACGAAACGATCAGGCTCTGCAAAGCCTGCCAAACCTTGTAAAGGTAGTCGACGATATTTTGATTCACGATGAAGATCTGGAAGACCACATCGGGTGAATCAAGACGTTCTTGGCCAAGTGCAGAGAGCACAAAAATCACTCTCAGCTCAGAAAAGTTCGTCCTCGCTGAGAACGAAGTGAAGTGGGCCGGATACGTGGTCGGGCAAAAGGGAATTACTGCCGACCCAGCTTAAGTGGAAGCCATAGCGAACTTCCCTCGTCCTACCAACATTACAGGTTTGCGATCTTTCATGGGTCTCGTAGAGCAGCTGACAGAATTCTCACCCGAGATCAGCGCCAAAGCGACACCCTTGAGACCACTGTTGAAGACGTCGAACACGTTCCAGTGGACCGCGGCACGAGACCGCATTTAGAGACGTCAAACAAGCCCTGGTAGAGCCTCCAGTCCTAAAGCAGTTCGACCCAACCCTGGAGACGGTCCTAGAGACGGACGCTTCCAGGAAGAATGGATTGGGATTTGCTTTGCTTCAAAAGCACCCAGACGGATGGAAGTTAATCCAGTGTGGCTCTCGTTTCATCTCAGACACAGAGAGTCGCTACGCGATGGTAGAGCTGGAGCTCCGAGCGGTCGAATGGGCGATGAAAAAATGCCGTTTGTACCTGTTGGGTCCCCCAATTTTCACATTGGTGGTAGACCACCAGCCGCTCGTCACTATCCTCGACAAATACACACTAGACGCTGTCGAGAATCCGAAACTCCAGCGCATGAAGGAGCGTTTAGCCCCATTCGTATTCCGTACAGTATGGCGGTAGGGCAAACTCCACTCGATACCGGACGCCCTAAGTAGAGCACCGGTCAGGGATCCGACACCGGAAGACGCAGAAGAAGACTTCGCCGCAATCGAAGTTTCGAAGTCATCCCTGCGAGTAAGAGCCATCACGCTTTGCACAGACGACGTACCGGACGCGACACTGCAGAAGCTGAAAGAAATGGCAAAAGAGGACGATGGGTACCAAGCCCTCTGCACAACGGTCGAAAATGGTTTCCCAAAGAGTGTGGATAGAGCGGACCCCGCAATACGTCCGTATTGGAATATTAGAGAAGACCTGTTTACGGCAGACGGTCTTGTACTGTTTGGCGCGATGATCGTTATTCCGAAAAATGCAAGGAAAATGGTTCTAGCAAAGCTCCACACGGCTCACCAAGGGATAGAGCGCACAAAAAGAAGAGCCCGCCAGACTGTATATTGGCCTGGTATCGGAAACGATATCACCACAGTGGTCCAGGCCTATGAAGCGTGCCAAGAAATTCGGCCGAGCCAGCCCCCGGAGCCAATGATGTCAGATCCAAGGCCCAAGCGAGTGTTCGAGGATGTTGCAACCGACCTGTTCCAAATCGGCAGCCACACTTACCTCGTGTACACGGATCGACACTCCGGGTGGCCGAAGATTGATGCGTGGTACAGCAAGCACCCGTCCAGCAGGGACGTTATCTACGCTATCGTCGACAAATTCATGGACCTCGGCGTGCCGAATTCGTTCGAACGGAGGCCCGCAGTTCAAGTCCAAAGAATTCAGCGAATTCTTATCAATGTGGGGAGTCACCCACTCCGTGTCCTCACCTCACTACCCGCAGAGCAATGGGCTCGCGGAAGCAGCTGTGAAAGCCATGACGGCGCTAGTTATCAAGACGTCACCATCAGGGAGACTCAACGTGGACGCCTTCAGGGAGGGTCTATTGGAATGGAGAAACACGCCCAGAGCTGGTGGAAAATCTTTTGCCAAGATAGTATTTGGACACCCCCTACGGTCATGCCTTCCCGCACATCACAGTTCGTTCGCACCCGAGTGGCAGAAGCCTGCTGCCGAATGGAACGAAGCGGAAGAAAAGAGGCACGAGTACGTACGGGAAAGATACATTGAGCGTACCAGAAACTTACCAAAGTTGCCCATGGGACAGGAAGTACGCGTTCAAGACCATGACAGCAAGCATTGGGACGAAACAGGTGTGGTGGTCGAAATCGGCAAAAGAAGAAATTACAAAATCCAGTTGCCGAACGGTAGATCGACGTGGAGAAACCGCCGATTTATCCGCCCATATTTCTCAACGACCGAAAATACAACTGAGGTCCAACAGGCGGAACCGCCGCCATCACTCAAGAAGCAAGTCCAGTTTGCGGATGCAAGTCACGAGCCCACGAGGAGAAGCGCTCGCCAGAGCACGACATCCCGTCGCTTAGATTTGTGAAGCTTGATCTCGCAAGCTTAAAGGGGGAGTTGTGAGATGTATTAGAAATATATATTAACTCTCAGTTCCTAATCCAGATACCTCCACTTACCATGTCTGTGGTTCCCTATGTCTTACCCATGTATCATGGTGAACCGAAATATATTCATTCAGAATCAAGCACATATTTTAACTTTTTTTTGCTTACATTTCTTTTACTTCTTGTAAAGATAGACCGGGCATTTTAGATCGACAGTTAAGCTTTTTTGCTATTTACTGCGTTGAAGTGGCCTTTGTAAAATATAGTTGCTTTGCTTAATTAATATTGTCTATTCTTCAATCAATCCAGTCGTGTCAGTTTGAACTTTTGCTCAAAAGGCAAAATTCACTTTCAAAATTTGCGGTCGACCTTTCACTTCTTAAACGACTGGTAAAACCTTTCGCCCCTTAATGAAAGTAACCGTCTGGGTGTATTGAGACTTCATGGAGTCTTAAGGCGAGTTTTATTGTGAACTGGCCCGTTCACCCGTTTCGCATTACGGATTTCTCAGTTGACGACAAAATGACCAAAACTAGAACTAGGATTACAAAGATGACGCGAGATGACGAGAGAGTGGGAGGGGGTTGGCAAGAAAGTGTCGCCATCCTGGAACTCTAAACTTAACTGGTGATTCTCTGCAAACCAATTTTACGTAAATGCCAAAACGTGAATGTATTCTTGTGTTTTCACAGTTTTCTGAAAAGTTTTCTTGCTATTTCTAGCTAGTTAGTTAAAACCTATTTTTGTGTCTTTTTCCCTGTTAAGGCTACGGTGCACCTGAGCTACTGACAAGCACAGATCAATAGATGGCACCGCTAGCGTGGAATATTTTGTCCATGGTCGACCTGCCATCTGTTGCTCACTATCCTCGGAAGACAACTGAAAGGCTACACGTAGACAAGCAGAGGTAACGCCTACCTGCTCAGGGTACAATACCCAAACAAGGCAACGGCCACAACAAACCCTCCTAACCCCTACCAACCTCCCACTGTACAGGGAGGAAGACATGCTGCGGGTGACAAACGTTCGGCCGGCGCTAGAGTGGGATACCGCTCGCGCAACTGCCGTGGCATTGGATAGAGACTTTTCGATAGAGCTGTTTTGAAAAACTGCGATAAGGTTAGCATTTCAATGCAAAATATAATTCTTCGCGCAAATCCCTTGCTGGCTTCCCTTGCAAGTCTCTTGTTGTGCGAATATATTGATTTTATAAAGAGAGCGTTTACTGAGGAAAAAATTACAGATTGTATTTTACTTATAACTCTCTCACTGCGTTCATTTCACCAAAAAAACTACTTCTGACTCAGATTTGTGTCACTACTGTGGCTAAACTGTAATATTGAGAACTAAAGTACAAACTTACCATAATTTTGAACGAACCTTGCTAGCCCAATTTATTATTCCCTATACGTTCTGTAAGCAATTTTACTACAATCGCGAGGATTTTACCTTAGTATTCTTCTCTATATGCCATTTCAACCCGTACTACGTATGGCATCAAAACTATATGAAACCATTTATTCGACTGCGTTCATTATTGTCCTAGGATCTCTGCAAGCTCTGAAGGCTTTTATTTCGAAAAGGGTCGTACGCGACTGTTACTTCCAATTTTCTCAAGAACACACATTGTCATCTATATATGCTTAATAACGTACAAAAAACGAAGACAGAATCTACTTGCTATTGAAGCACTGCTGAACAAACTTTCAATCAAAGATAAGAAGCCCGTCCGAAAATTACTTCGGTAATGTTACTTGAACACTAATAAAGAAACATACGCATATCAAAATCGTTCTAAACAGGACCTTTTTCACCTTCTTTTCGATTTCAAAAGATACAACGGCGAACGAGCTAATCTGAATTGTAAGGAAAAACACAATTGAACTTCAAGGCAAAAACAATACTAGCAAACACCAACATCACCCCACATACTATATTTTTTATAAAAAATTTAGACCGTTAATTGTTTTTAGCAAAGTGAACCCGTAGTAATGAAATTCAATAAACGCAGCCATCAATAGGGGATGTCTACGATGGTTTTTAAAGAAAAAAGAAAAAGTAAGAAGTCAGGAAGAACATGTTTATTTTCCCGTTGTGCAGATATTTGCACAAAACTGATCAAACCGAATCTTATTCGACCGCAGGACCTAGCGGGTAGAAGACGATCATTCCTACGGAATCATCCTTGGCCTCTGTATTATCGGTAGCTTGTACACGGGAACCACTTTCTGCCGCCAAGTGTTGAAGAACGGTGATAAGTTAATGTTTGGCAGCAGTTGTATTCCAGAGTTGGAAACAAGCTTGCTTAGCTCAAGCGCATATTGCTGTACTGCTCGCTCATTTGCCCGTTTCCTCTCCCTTCTTCGCTGTGAGCGGGACTCGGTGTAAACGGCGTAAGGCTGGTCTGATCGAGAGCTAATTGATGATGACTGGGGATGAGGTTGCCAAGCATTACGATACGTTGGATACGGACGCATTTGGCTACTATGTGACGGTGATTGTTGGGTCGGATACGCCCTTGCATAACTCCCATGACGGCAAGGAACTCTAAACCTGGGTCGCGTTATTCCACTTCGCGGGACAAAATATTGCCCCGTGGAAGGCTGAAATCCACCACGAGCTGAATACCCACCTGTAAACCTTCCACTTGCTACAAATCCTGAAGGTTGCATAACCAACTCCAGCAATCGTCCGTTGCTGATAACATTGTTGGCTATCTGTTGGACGAAAGGGTCCATCTTCTGCAAAGACTAGAATTACCATGGCCACCGAAAGAAAATATAATTAATTGGAAAAACCTAGAGATATAATGAAATAAATAGGCATGCAACAAGAATATTTTGAAAACGTACCTTTTCACAATTAAAAATGTCAAAAACGAAAGGCAAGTTACCTCGACGGCCGAGAAATTACGACTGAACAATCACGGCTCGACTTCAACTGTCTCGCGAAAAGAGGGGTGGACATTGGGGGGGAGGCAAGCGTAAGTATTGCCGCGAAAGATGCATAAGAGAGCTGGGAAAGCAAGACTGAGGGAACGGGAAACTACGAGATTCCACCAGCCCGGTTTTCGAGCGCACTGCCGCAAAAGATGAGAAAGGAAGCTGGAAAAGCGAGACAGAGGGAATAGAAACATAGGAGACTTTTAGGCTCAAAACAAATTCGCCTTCCTCTTTTACCTTTTACCCTTTCCTTATTTTTTTCTTCCCCATAACAAGAAAGAAAATAGAAAAATACTGTCTGCTGTGACGACACGCCCACGGAATGCATCATGTGGTCACGTATTCACTTTACCGTTACATTCAAAAGAAGTAGCGTAACACGTTTTTTACAACAATCTTACGTTGGTGTATAGTGACTAAATTAATAAGCTTGGGTTTGGAAAAGAACAAGAATAACCCAAGGAAGAAGAAACCTCCCCTTCGGTGGGTTCATACAGCATGCGGGAATAATCTGGTTACTGTGTCCGACAAGGACTGTAGTAAGGTGAGTGAAGCATGCGAAAAACGTGTTATTAGCGTTCAATTATGGGAGAGGCTACCATGCCCGTGTGTTAGGAAACTTCAACCTTTGTGCGGATTTACTCGAAGAGTTCGAAGTTCGTTGTCAGGCAAGGAAATCTGTCAGCCAAAAGTCTCTAAAGAATCATACAGTACAAACTGCTATGACTTCAACGGTCATTAGAAATAATGCTCCGACTAGCAGCGGTGTAGATTTGGATTACGGATTGCCAGACCTTGAAAATGATGCTTTTGCAACCGAGTGTGACCGCGTTCGAGGGCTATTGCAGTTTACGCCAGACGAAATCGCCAGACGAAATCGCGACGAAATGCCAGAAAGCCCTACGAGCAACTGAAGGGTGTTACGGTGAATCCATCGGGTCTATGGGTTTACCGATGTTTTGGCTACCTGGGCGCCTCCCCTGATGGACTCGTGGGCGAAGCCGGGTTGATCGAAATCAAATGTCCAAAACTTGCGGAGCACGAGAAATCGCTGTTTGATATTGTTGCCACCAAGAAGGCCAATTCCACTGGACTCGAAGTTGTGCGAGACAACGAAATTGCACTCAAACGCAACCATGTCTTTTACGACCAGATACAAGGTCAGCTGGAAGTTACTGACCGAGCATGGTGCGATTTTGTAGTGTGGAGTCCGCAAGACATGCGTATACAAAGAATAGAACGGGATGAAGTTTTCTGGAGGACAGAGATGTTCCCGAAGTTAACAGATTTCTTCGACTCCTGTCTCCTTCCCGAGCTGGTTGATCCTCGAATTGGTCGAAACCAAAATCCTCGAGAACCGAAAAGCGTGGTCGATGCTATCAAAAAAAGTGACGGGAAAGCAAAACCCATACGAAGAAAAAGGTTCACGACAGAAAAGGAATGCGTTGCCGATGATTGCGAAACAGAACTCACCGGAATATAAGAAAAAGATTACTGAGGAAGTTATAGAGCGACTCCTAATGATTTAGGAACTTATCTAAACTGATCTGTTGCGACAGAACCTCCAAATTAAATTTTATGATGCCGCTATTACAGAAATAGTGTGTGTAACTTCTTAGGTCTTGTATTCTACACATTGAGAAAAACAATTGGTTCCTTACCTTATTTGTTTCTGCTCCACTTGATAGTATTTGCACTCCAATTTTCCTTGTGACGGTTGACACGAAACGCACGAAACAGTAAGGCTTACAATTAAATTTACCCATGCATCCTTACCAACGTAAGTAAAATCTAAAACCTTTTTGTATCGATTGCAAGCTGTTTCTATTTACGTACACTTCGTGGATCAATGATTCAGTTCATCCAATTACTTTCTCTCTGTGTATGCACAAGAAAAAGCTATTCATATCCTTTGAAAATAGCGAAATCTGCAACTATCTCTTAAATTTAACTTTTAGAATACCCGTTCAACTTCAGAGTCTACGACACTAGGACTAGCCGACCACTAAATGAAATTGAAAATTACTCCGATACTGTATGGTATTCAAAACTCTCTATCTCAATAGTTCCCCATGATTGATCCGACAATTTCAACTATTGGCATATGCATAATTTGTCTTGATCTATAAGATTAATCTGTAAATCCAGCTGTTGCACCCAAAGTTACTATTTTCTCTGGAAAACAAATGATAGTGTAAATTTCAAAACCTTATTTGTATCTACCGAAATGTCTGACCCCTACCCCCTACCCCTTACCCCCCCCCCCCTTTGCGATGTACTAACGTCCCTATCTACAAATCCTGGGTAATTTACTCTCCATTATTCGTTCCGTAAATGTAATTGCGTTATGCTTATGTAGACCTCATATCACTACCCGTCCACATTAGCTGACAACAAAGTTCGCACGAAGACACGCTCCTTCGAAGTACAATATGGATATACTAGACGCAAATATTCTCAAGCACCACTGCTATTGTTTCCTGCATTATTCGGAACCTAAGGAATAACAGTAGCTACGTTTACTGGCGTGAAGAGACATTTCCTTGACCAACTGCTCCTATATTTATTGAAGCATTTGTGGTCTTACTTGTGCTGTTTGGTACAACGTTTTGTAAAACGCTCGCTTCAAGGCATAAACACTTCATTTTCAATCTGTTGGAGTGCCTAAGCGTCAACGAGCTCTCAAGATTTACACCTTCCAAGCACGTATTGAACCAGACTACAAAGATGACACCCAAACATCTGTTTGACTCGAAACATACTGGTCTACGCCAATTGATTCTGCCTGCAACTTCAAATTCAACCGCACCTGAAAATAAAAAAATGTCTTCGCATGTTGTCGCGCTTTTGAATTTTTTCACGCCCTTCCAAACGTTGTCTCTTTCACCTTTCTTTATCCGTCGAAATATAAAATTACCCACAATTGTCAAAGATAATTCTCTTTACCATACCATTCCGTCAATAACTGTACTCTTGCTATCTGTTTCAATCAATATACATACACAACCAACAAGCTCTGCCAACAAGTCAGCATCACTTCTTAAAAAACACAACTCTATTTCAGGAAACTCTTTATTAGAACGTGCTCGAATAGGGGAACTTGGTTTTTATTTTATGCTGGGATAAACAGTAAAACTTGAATTTAAATGGACGAGGTTAAATTTCAATGGGCAAAATTTATTTTAATAGACGAATTTAATTTTTTGCAATGTGCCGCACCTCTCCTTCCAAATTACACGCAATGAGTCAGTACAAAAGTGATTACTCTGTATAGTAAAAAAAAGTCAGGTACTTACCCTTTACCTAAGTCTAAGACGATGATAAAACACAGAAAATATGGCACATAGCTCCCACAGATTGCACGTGTTATTTGTTTTCATACGAACAACACCCACCAGGCAAGACACGAACTGGCACAGCAAAACCATACCTCGACACGACAAATATTCATTACGGCGTATATTCGCAGCCGTCGTTCGGCCAACGTTTCAGATACGTCGCGAGAACTTTTAGTGCTCTTACATTTCCACCCCTTTTCCCATTCCTCCTCTTTCCCCTTCCCCTAACCTCCCCTTTCCCCTTCTGTGCGTCTCTCTCCCAAGCATTCACTAAGATCTTACTAAGTTGTCCACGCCAAACGGCGGAAGCACAATTCAGGAAGGAAATCTGCAACATTTCGGCTGGTCAAAACCCAAAAACTAATTGTCAGATTTTAATCCTGTTTTTTGTAAAAATTCGCTTAAAAAATAATCTAGAGCATGTCGAAGCCCAAACGAGTTAGGGACCAGGGATAACTTAGATAGGTCTAGACCAAACTTTAGGGGAGCTGGAGACATAGCGAGCAATCAGGGTAGGAGTCACAGGTCGCCACCACGTATGATTGGGCGCCCACCCATGTCTGAGCCACAATCGGAAAACCAAGAGCGGTGACCTCGGGGGATGAGGCTACCGAGACGCTACAAATCCCCCTTTTCGGTATTTTAAGTGATCAACTGGTTAAAGAGGAAGTTAAGTGCATCGGGGTTAAAATGATTGGGGTTATTGACCCAGGGGCAAAAATTACGGTAATTTCGGAGGACTGGGCCCGAAGTAGTCGAGTAGAAGTTTTTACGTGGAACGGACCAGAATTGATGGTGGCGAATAGCCAGTAAGCTAAAATTCAAGGTAGGGCAGCACTTACCATTGAGTTAGCAGGGAGGGTATTACGGAAAGAAGCAGCGGTTTTTAATACCGGCGTAGCTGAGCTGCTGATCGGGAACGATGTGCTGCAGCAGCTGGGAGAGATCACCATTAGGTACGGAACCGATGGTTACCGGCTTGTAATTCATAGCCAGACTCAGGAGGAAGAAAGAAACTCAGCCAGAAAAACGGCCCATGTGACTGCAGAGATTTTGAGCACCCCCGCTAGCGACTGCACACAGGTACCGAAGTCACGTACGGAAGACGACCCGTTTATTACTACCTCAATCAACCACGAGAAAAGGGAACAGGGAGAAAACCTAGGTCCTTTTAAAGTAGTGTCAAGTGAAAGTAAGTCTGTGCCGGCTCGTTCAGTGGTACCTATGGCCGTTGGACTGCTCGCTTCAAGCCACACGGGGCACAGGGCACAGAAAACTTCACGGAGGTTCCCATATTTAGAGAGGATGCGGTAATAGAAGCCGAGAGAAGGCTATTTTTAGAAAGAGGGGTCAGTATAGGACGTAGCCTAGCAACTTTCCAGAACAAACAGGGCCTGACATTGCTCACCAATTTTGGGCCCGAGGCGTAATGGATAAGCAAGGGGACAGTTCTTGGGAATGTAGAAGCAAGTCTACAACACAAGGCTGCTGAGCAGTGTTCCGGAACGGCGTTCTTTTCGTTCCTCTGGAAAATTTCATCGTTCCGTTCCGTTCCGGTCCATTTTTCAAGAAGTTCCGTTCCGTTCCGTTCCGATATAATAATCGATTATCATATCGGAAGAGAAAACCCGATAATTAATGGTTAGATTTATTTTTATGTAAAACCGGGAAATTTAAAATTTTGAATTAAATGAACTAACCTCGTGAAACCAATTTGCAGCTTTTCACTGCGGCCAACAGGTGGCTTAGCCGGAACGGTTAAGGAACGACCGAAAATGCCGTTCCATTCCGTTCCGGGGCAAATGAACGGAACGGAACGGAACGAAAGGAACTTTTCTGAAAAGTTCCGGAACACTGCTGCTGAGATACAGCGTGAGGTACTTGATTCCTCCCTTGAAGGCTGTATCGCAGACAAACTCGATACAAGCCAAATGGGAGCGATACTAGATGTCTTACGCAAGCATAGAAAAAGTTTCGCCGCCAATTCATCCGACTTAGGCTCATCCCAAGTAGTCCAACACGAAATAGATACGGGCGATTTCAAACCTATTTCACAGGCACCATACCGAAGCGCGTATCGCGAGCGAGAAATCATCAGAAATCAGGTAGAAGAGATGATTGAAGCTGGGGTGGTCGAAAACTCTAGCAGTCACTGGGCTTCTCCAGTAGTCCTGGTGAAAAAGAAGGACGGAAGCTGGAGATTTTGTGTTGACTGTCGAAAGCTGAACTCCGTAACGGTAAAGGACGTATACCCGTTACCTAGGACGGATGACTCCTTAGACTCCCTTCAAGGAGCTAAATTTTCTCGACCTTAGACCTTATGTCTGGGTATTGGCAGGTGGGTGTTAGAGGAAGGGATAAGGAAAAAACGGCATTCGTCACACCCGACGGCCTTTATCAGTTCAGAAAGATGCCGTTCGGGCTGTGCAATGCTCCAGCCACATGTCAGAGGATGATGGACGTGATTTTGGCGGGCTATAAGTGGCACGTTTGTTTAATTTACCCGGACGATGTAGTTATTTTCTCGAAGACATTCGAACAGCATTTATTGGATGTTGACGCCGTGCAAGGTTGAAGGGGCTGGGTTGAAACTTAAGATCAGTAAATGTCATTTTGCCTGTGACACTATAAACATGATTGGACACGTGGTAAACCAAGATGGCTTCCAACCGGACGGGCAAAAGGTGGCGGCGGTGAGGGATTTTCCCCTCCCATGAAATTTAACTGGGGTTCGCCGTTTTGTAAGCCTATGTTCCTACTACCGTAGGTTCATTAAAGATTTTTCCGCCAGAGCAGAGCCGTTGTCGAGGCTAACAAAGAAAAATGTACCTTTCCTATGGGGCGCGGATCAACAAAACGCATTCGACGACCTCAAACTAGCGCTAATATCGGCTCCCGTTTTAGCCCACTCTCAGTTAGACGGAGAGTTTGAGATTCATCCCGACGCCAGTGATATCGGCATTGGGGCGGTCCTAGTGCAAAAGCAGGCGGGGGTGAAAAAAGTTATAGCGTATGCCAGCCGACTCCTCAGTCTTAGTGAAAAAAAACTACTCAACGACGGAAAGAGAATGCCTTGCTTTAGTGTGGGCCGTCAAAAAATTTAGACCGTATGTCTGGGGGAAGGGCTTTAGGGTCATCAATGATCAAAACGCCCTTTGCTGGCTGATGTCAAAGAAAGAGTTGACGGGACGATTAGCCAGGTGGTCCTTAGCACTGATGGAACATGATTTTCGCATCATGCACCGCAGTGGTAGGATTCACAACGATGCAGATCCTCTGTCACGTAACCCAGTGGGACCTCCCGGTGAGATTGGAGATGAGGAGGTTGGCCCCACAGTTTTCACGTTATCGGCCCACACAGTGATACCTAAAAATCTCACAGAAGAACAACGGAAAGACCCGTATTGGTTTAAGATCATTGGAGTATTAGAAGAAGTGAACCCGACAGCGGCGGATAGAAGACGAGTTAGTCAGTTTAGCTTATTTGAAGGAAGGTTGTTTAGAGTCACGGCGAAGGGTGGGATAAGACGTTTCAGACTTTGCGTACCTGCGTCCCTCAAACGCGACGTCCTGTATGCATGTCACGATGACGTGACGGCTGGCCACCTCGGGTTAAAAAGGACGTGGGATAAGATCAGCAAACGATACTTTTGGCATAAAATGCTGAAGGATATCTCGAACTACGTCAAATCCTGCGAGGACTGTCAGTCTAAAATGGGTGAAACTACGAAAAAGGAGGGGCTTATGTACCCGTCAAAGTGGAAAGACCCTTTGAAAAAGTTCGTATAGATTTGCTAGGTGCGTTCCCGCTAACAGCGAGTGGGAATCGGCACGTCGTTGGGGCAGTGGATTACTTGACTAAATGGGCTGAGACACGAGCCGTCGTAGTAACCTCAGCAGAGGCGGTCACAAGTTTTTTTGTACAGCAAATCGTTTGCCAACACGGGGCGCCGGATATGCTTTTAGTGACCGTGGCACTTGCTTTACGGCCGACTTTACAGAGAGTTTACTGAAAGCTCTACGAACGAACTACGCCACAACGACGGCCTACCACCCTCAGTGCAACGGGCTTACGGAGAGGCTGAACCACACATTGCCCGATATGCTGTCTTTGTACGTGAGTGATAATCACAGGGATTGGGATGCTAGTGTAACGTGTGCCGAGATTAAATGAAAAATAAATATATTATAATGGAAGGTAAACGCGGGGTTGTATGTCAAAGGCAGGGGAACGACTGCCTGTATTTGGCAAAAACCCCAAGGGAGAAACCAAACGATGAAAAGTCCACTGTTACATACAGGTTACATCGGGTTAAAGCGCAAAAAGAAAGGGTTGAGAGGTTACAGGGGAAATGGAGAAAGGGGAAGAGAAAGAGAAAAGGGGG
>JAHZNP010001384.1:0-20582 GCA_020615345.1 Triops cancriformis
TCGTGTGTAATGAAGAACAGTAGTTCTGCCATGTATGGATCATGTGCAGGTTTTGAAACTGAAGCGTTCACATGGGCCCCTTCTTACTGTCCATCTCGTTACGCGTGGGTCACTGTATTGGGACTAGTCCTGTATTTATTTTTCTTTGCGCCAGGTATTGCAGAAAGAAACGAAAAACTTTAGATTTTACTAGCACTGAATAGGTATGGGTCCCATGCCCTGGACTATCAATGCGGAGATTTATCCCATGTGGGCACGAGGCACGTGCACAAGCATCGCCACTTCCTGTAATTGGTTCTTCAATTTGCTCGTGTCTATGACCTTTCTGACCTTGACGCATACCTTGTCAAGCCAAGGCGCCTTTTTCTTTTATGCCGGCTTGGCATTGGTTGGTTTGTTGCTCTTCACTGCCATCTTACCAGAAACCCGTGGTCGACCGCTAGAAGAAGTTCAAATGTTGTTCGAGCGTCCCTGGTCCTGCGACTCGTACTGCAGTAATGGTTGTAAAATGTTCGACAGTAATGCAGGCACTGATGTACCTTCTACACCAAACAAAGCAGTTCAGTACGTAAGAATTAAAGGCTTGAATCGAGACTATAATGACGACGACGAAGATGGTGACTGAGAGACAAAAAATGGTTTCTGTCACCCTTTCTTTCGTTGGTCGTGTTATGGGTAGAGAAAAGACTGTTTGAAATCGGTACTTATTTTTAGAAGCTTTCTAGAAGAATCTCAGAATCTCTATCAGAAGGATATATATATAAATATATTTTTGGGGTGTACTTTAACGCTTGACCATGCTTTTGGGTATATTGGTACTAACTCGGGGAATTCTCGTTTGCTAATATGGATCTCGCAAATATGTGATCAATAATCTGGACGAAGAAGTATAGTGTGTGTGGAGTATATATTATTTGGAACTCCGCGTTGTGTGGACCTACGACTAACCATGTGGCATTTGTAGAGAAATAAACTAGGCTTAGTAGATGCTTGTTGCGCTTGTTGGGCTTCTGTGATATGCATGTGGATTTTTAGGCGTGCAACTTTAGGTACCACTTGTATCTTAACACTACAATATTTTACGAGACAAATTTAACTAATTTTTTCCTTGTTGTTTCTGTTATCTAGGATGTCAAAAACACCGGATGACGCATAATAGTCAATTTTACAGAGGATGACTTTGCTCAATCAATAGGAACGATTACCTGCCCCTGAATCCAGCTTTGAAGCATGAAATAAGCACAAATAGAATAATCCTCAAAAGGAATGCGTTATTCCACTAACACCTCCATTGTTCGTCATTGTCTAAGTTTGCGTAATATTCCAGTAATTCATAAATACTAGCATCATCTTCTAGCACATTTTCACAGAAATACGGCCGTATCTCGCCTTCGTCTGTGAAGAGAGTAGCTTGCAGATCTAATAGCTCAGGGTTGTCGAAAATCTTTTGAACAATATCCGCCATCTACGTAAAATAGAATTCAGGTTCTCAGGGGTTGCAGTTCATTATTAAATGGAAATTGATATTACTATACCTCGAATTGCTCTTCAAACATTTCTAGTATCTTGGTGTTCTCGTACAGCTGGCCGAAAGGATAGAGAAGAATTTTCGTGACGTGCAGGATGATGTAAAAGGCAGTGTACTAATTTTTACACAAGAGGAACTAGCTTATATACTTTAGAAGAAACGCGTAAGATTTCTACCTTCAGCCAGCTGAAAACTGGAACGTAGAAAATGGCTACAGCTGTCAACGCATGCGCAGGGGGGAATGGTTTCCATGTGACGAACTGGCTACCCAATAACGCCAACAAGCCAAACACGTGAACCGTCCAGGTGCAGAACTAAAAACTAATTATCCTGGAATACCTATTTACTACTAATAGCTATTACTTGAACCGCAAAGAGGGAAATGCTAGCACCGTACGAGCTGAGGAACTTGGAGCAATTATTTTGGAAAGAAAATGTTTTAGCTTTTAAGTGTCCAACGAGAAGGCTATCCACTTCATCTTTGCGTTGTAACCACGCAATGCGGTTCTGGGCCCAGAACACCGTCAGCCAAGGTTTGGGAGTGCTTCCCACGGAAACGTCTGCCAGTTTTAACGTGTGAGCTTCTTCTTCGGTTAGAAGCCCTAAAATGACAAAGTTTCGAAAAGTGCCGATTTGGATTTTGACAAAGAAAAGTCGAGGCGGAAACAAAATATTAGACAAAACTTGTGTACCACGTTCAATTAAACTGTTGTAATCGGGATACTTGTTCTTCACAGATTCAGCTACTCCACGGAAGGTCAAAATGAGGCTTGCATTTATGATGCGGCAAAAAGAACGGCGTTGCTCACGTGCCATTTCTTCCTGCACAATACTTATTTATAATTAGCATCGTCGCTGTGAAGGAGAATTCTAGCGAAATTTTTAAACAAACGTACGTCTGGGAATATAAAGCATGCCAGCATTATTGGGTAAATGTGTTCTGGCGAAAACGTGACACAGTCCCACCAACGCTTCACAACCTGGTGGATTAGTACACCTAACACCAACAGTACTGGGAGATCTTCTTGAAAGACAACCACTTTCTTTGATAAGTCACGGAACCTCCTATAATAAAGGCATCGTATAAATAAATATGAGACACGCAAACAAATGTGTTTTACATACACCGTGTAACGAAGTGTTATGCCATTAGACATAACGAAGTGTACGCCATAGTAAGCTGCGATGTAGATGGGTATCCACGGGAAAAGCGCTTTATATATGCTGCCTTTCCATCTATAGGATATATCGCAAAATGTAAGGGTTAATACAGATAATCGAAAACAACAGAACCTCAGCAATGTAGGGAGGGTGCCAAGAAGGGTGGAAGAATGAAGACCATTCGTATAGGGTTCTTTGAAACGTTCTGACTGAGGTTGTTTTTCTTTTTTGTAGGTATCACTGTAATTGGAACTGTGCATGGTTTTTTCGTCTGAATCGAGGCAATAGTAGAGTCTAGGCTGGATACTTGTATGCAAACACCTATTACGTGAATGACTACGCACTTAGAGGTATAAACACTGTGACTTCATTCGTACTGGTTTCAGAGAACTGAAATTAATCTTTCGATGTCACCTATACCACCTGTTCTATGTTACTCTCAACCTTTTTACTGTATACGCCATTAAAGGAATTTCATTGTTACCTTGACTCGCTGTCGAATGATCTGGGAAAGGCTTTCGAACAAACAGTTGAACCCAGAAAAAAAGAGCTTATAAGACGCAAAAAAAGAATCTCCTAATACATTCAGGATTTAACTACACATGGTTGTTTTATTATAAGGTTTCGTACTACGGAGCTGTTTTGTTACGTGTAGACTAATGTAGTTTTTCTTCTAAGTATTTTCAAGCGATTGCTTTTAATTCCAGGTCTTTTATAACAGGGTCCTACTGTAATGGTTACATTATGTCTTAACGCAGAATGTAAGAGTAAGAATTTCGCCTCGCTACTCAAGGGAACAAGAAGGGCCTTAAATTACTAAATAAGGGTATAAAAATGGAAACTTGAAATAATGTCGGTGATTCTCATTTGACGTCAAAGGCAAGTTTACATACTGTCCAGCTTATTATCATATACACATGGCCCAACACCGTTAAGAAATTCCCGTGATATTTACATAAAACATACGCACATCTATTTTCTTATAGTTCGTTTGGACTAACGATTTTAGCTGAGCGAAGAACTTGACGATCGCGCTCCACAAGACGCAGCGAAATAATTGGGGGCGTGGTTTAGCTTGTTATGGGACATCTGTAAGTAGCGAAGACCTACTCTGTCTGCCATGGCATTTTATTTGCGTGGCCCAAAATTAACTAAGGTTCCAATACTCCATTTACTAAACATATACCTAAATCAAATCTTCCTTAGGTGCTAAAATGTGCACAGATCAGGAACATATCACTTTTCCGTGATGCGAGTTTTATAAATGGTGAATGGATTGCTGCGTCAACAAAGGCGAAATATCCAATTTTAAATCCGTATAACGGGAAGACATTAGCAGACGTTCCTGACTGTGATGTCCAAGATGCCAAATTTGCTATTCAGAAAGCCCATAACGCATTCGAGTCATATCAACTGACTACACCGAAGGTAAGTCTTTTCAACAGCGGAAAAATATGAAAGTGTTGTATAAGATCCTTTGTTTAACTTAGGAAAGGAGCAATCTTTTAAGAAAGCTTTATAATCTGCTAATATCCAATCAAGATGAAGTGGCAAAAATTATCACAGCAGAGTGTGGTAAACCCGTCTCTGAATCCAAAGCAGAAGTCGTTTACACAGCAGCTTATATCGAGTGGTATTCAGAGGAAGCGAAACGAATCTATGTACTTCTGAATCTTTCTTAAGTATGTTCCTTAACTAATTACGTTTCTGTCTTAGGGTGAGATGGGTCCTGCACCTTCGCGAACCCGTGAGCTGATTTATGTCCGTGAGCCTATTGGGGTTGTTGGCATGATAACACCGGTAAAAAACAAATTTGTTGTTGACGTAAAGAAGTATTATTTATCTTTTTTTTTTTTGTTAGTGGAACTTTCCTTTAGCTATGTTGGGACGTAAGATGTCGGCAGCTCTTGCGTGTGGTTGTACGTGTGTAGCTCGACCTGCTGAAACTACGCCATTGTCAGCCCTCGCCCTAGCAGCTCTGGTAGAAGAAGCCGAATTCCCTGCTGGTTCTTTCAATGTCATTACGTCATCGCGTCAGCATGCCGCTGCGATTGGCCAAACTTTATGCGAAAGCGAGCAAGTGTCTGGCATTTCTTTCACAGGTGTCATACAAACGTCGTTAATGTATGTGACACTCGTCTCATATTTGAACGTTTGCAGGTTCAAGTGCTGTGGGTAAAACTCTTTACCAACAATGTGGTAAGACAATCAAGAAAATCGCTTTAGAATTGGGTGGAAACGCTCCGTTGCTGGTTTTCCCTTCTGCTAACTTGGAAAACGCTACGCAGGGTATCATGGCGTCAAAATTCCGTAACGCCGGACAGGTGCTTTGACAACTATTATAATTAATCCATCGTGCTGACTAAAACCTTTTAGGCTTGTGTTGCTAGCAATCGAATATTCGTTCATGAAAAGCTAATGGATCGCATCATTCCCATGCTGCAGAGTGCAATGAAAAAGACTCTCATTCCAGGAGATCCCATGAATCCAGAAACTACTTTAGGCCCTCTAGCCAATCGGCAGCAATTAGACAAGGCAAGTTTGGCTTTAATTAAACTTTTTTTTTATGAATGGCAGGTCTGTTTGTAGGTTGAAGCTCTTTTGAATGACGCATCCAAAAAGGGCGCCAAGATTCTGGAAGGTGGATCCCGACATCCTTTCGGTGGCCTCTTTTTTAGCCCAACCCTCATCACTGACGTGACACCAGAAATGGATATTTATGAGCAAGAAGTTTTCGGTCCCATTCTTCCTCTGTATCGGTAATAACCTCGTGGAGTATGTTGCGTCTCCTGTGACTGATTCCCTCACATTATCCTGCTTATGACCGTAAAAATCGTACATTGCAGATTCTCCTCTGAAGAAGAAGGCTTAAAACTTGCCAATAGCACAAGAGGCGGATTGGCGTCGTATTTCTACAGCCAAGACTATCAGCAGATTTGGAGAGTCTCCAAAAAACTACAAGTAAATCTATTTCTTGAACGTCATCCTAAAATCAGCGAATACCGCGTTGTTATAGGCTGGCATGGTTGGAGTGAATGAAGGATTGATTTCCGCAGCCGAGGTCCCCTTTGGTGGCGTCAAAGAATCCGGCATAGGCCGCGAAGGCTCACGACACGGAATTGACGAATACACCCATATCAAATACATCTGTATGGGTGGTCTCAACAACTAACGTCAACCCGTAAGCATCAATTTCCTTCAATGTCTGGTGTTGAGTGCAACAGTCTACGTCGTTAATACGAGTCCAGTCTTCCATTGATGTCAGAATGCCGTAATTCGAGCTTGTCTGTATTTCCCTCTATAAGCTGTATGACAGCCACTTGTTAACGTGCGCTTGCAGGCGTTACACGTTTGCACAAAAGTTTAATAGATAGAGAAATCCTTTGCTTTTACCCCCCACATACGCAATATATAGAGCACACAACAAACTCTCATGCATTGAGAAGCAACGTAGCCGAATACTCGTCAAATGCCATCACTCAATATTCCGAGGTTATTACACTATGAATCATCAAAGGTCATTCGGCCGGGGCCCTTTTTCATATACCGCCGATAGGCTTTGTAGCGAGGGTTGTCAGCCATTGCTCTCTTGAATTCCTCCTCCTGTTCAGCTTTCCAGATGTTATACTTCTCTTTTTCCCACAATTCCGACCCCATGTATTCGTCAATCTTGTCGTCTTCAACAGCCTGTGGTGAGAAAGATTCCAAGGGTATTTACCCGACATGTGAATGTGTAATAAAAAGTTCTGAACTAACCTGCCACTGGGTTTGACTAAGTCCCATATTCTTCCGAATGAGGTAAAGCTTTTCCTCGTCGCCGTAGGGCAGTTTCTGAATTCCAAACTTCCAGATCCATATAATTTGCCATTTTATATACATAAATAAGGTGTAGGGCGACATTATAATCTGCACCCAGAGAATGTCGCGCCAGTCCGGTTTGGCGTAGCCCCCCTTAATATCCATATTGTTTTCGATGACTTGGCGAATTACGGCTTCTTCCTCTTGGCGTAATTGCTCCTTTGTCTTCTTCTTACGGCTTTTAGGGTCGGTATCCAGCAAATTCTCTGCTTTGGCAATGTCCATGGCTCGCAAGCGATATTTCGTCACAGTCGCTAAGTATTTGATCGCTTCTTCGTACCTAAAAAGCTGGACATGTTATTCCCGCTTTTTTGTGTGCTAGAAACGGTGGAGACCTTGTCCAAGCAGTATAGTACTGGATGCCGGAAATAAGGGTTAAGCAAACCACCAGAACAATCCGGATGTCCACTTTCGGCGCAGCCTTTCGCCGATAGTACCGGTAATAATGAGAGTAAAACTCCTCGGGATGGTCCAACATGTAGTTATAATCGTTCCGGGCATCGTCGTCTTTTAAGATTTCGTAACTAATGATGGAACCAATCAAAACTGAATGTAGAGCACCCTGAACTTCTTACGCAGTAGCGATTTTCTTAAACTTCACTTCGGCTTCTTGTTTAGCCTCTTCGGATCGATGCATATCGGGGTGAAATTTTTTTGCCAGTTGACGATAAGCTCTAGCGATTTCCTGTTTTCCACTATCTCTGGTGACACCCAATACTGTCGAGAGACAAACAGGTGTGTTTAGTAGTACAAATTCCATATCTGTACGCAACCTTACCATCGTAGCAATTGTCTTGCCCACAATACAAGTCTTCAATGGAAGCAAAGACATTGTGCAAAAATAATAATATGATGGGAAACACTAAAATGACTCGTGGAGTCATTGTAAAACTTCTTTTCTTCTGTCGCACAGAAATTAGCACTTGATCTAAACTAAACTAACTTAAGTTAAACCGAGTAGAAAGGGACTTCAGGAGTGAAAAGGCATGTTCCTCTCCAGTCCGAACGTGCCTTTCCCCTGCCACGCTGGCGAGCTCAAAATTCTTCTACGGTATTCCGGTTTCCGATTACAAATTTTAACCGCGAATATTTAGTCCCAAGGTCAACGCACGATGCTGTACTCCAAAAGTGGGCCGTCGAAAACCGCTGGGTAAAGGAGGACAACAAACGAGATCCCGTTCGTTATCTGTGGCTTAACTTTAGAGTTTTATCCGTTCGCGTTTTACAGTTTCCTAACATCCAGCGGGTTGGTACATGACATAACGCGGTATAATGCTAAGTTACAAACACGAAACAAAAACCGATAGCGTATGGAGCTCGAGCACTGTTTTTGTCCAAGATAGACCCATCCTCCGTATGAAGAAACTTTTAATGGCTAAGTCGAATTCGTTGTTGGACGAGCTCAATGTTGCGATACCGTTCCGTAAAAGACAGTTTGAGGTTCTTCTTTCATTACTTGGACAGGTAGCTCGACACACGTTCTAGCTTAATGGAATAAAATTTATATATATATTTTTTTCTAGGAGGAAGACCCGTTGCCGCACGCTCTTCACTTATACGGGTGTACATCTACTGGGAAAACACGAGTGATACGAGACGTTTTAAAGGCAATTGATATTCCCCATGTCATAGTCAATTGCCGTGAATGCTACGCACCTCATCTTTTGTTTGAGCCATGCTTGAAACAGCTTCTTGGCGAAGATATTCGCTGCGATAATCTCATGCAATTCACTAAATTGCTACAATCCTGGGTTGACCATGAACCCGAAGCTCAGAACAAAGCATTTGTTCTAGTCTTGGATACGGCAGAGGCTCTTAGAGATTATGAGCCTCAGCTTCTGGCCGGGCTTTTGGCTCTGCGAGGAATTGTGCGGCTTAATATTTGCGTTGTTCTCGTATCACAGATTCCTTGGCACAAGTTTTATTCGGGTACACTTGTCGCGGAACCGTTTTCGATCCATTTTCCTCAGTATTCCATGGGTACAAGTATTTTTTCTGTTGCAGCTAGATCCTGCGTCTATGAAGATTAAGTTTGAATAAAAATAAGGAAGAAAGTAGTACATAAGTAAATAAGCTTTTTTTTCTTCTTCGAATATTTAGATGAAGTTCGACACTTGTTGCTTCATGAAGCGCCTCAAGATTCCAAAGAGCTCTTCGAGCACTTCGTGAAACTGTTCTTAAGCGTGTTTTGGCTGGCTTGTCGAGATTTTGCCGAATTGAAGCATATGGTAGCTATAGATTTATATTAAAAAGAATTGCAACTCAAGTGTACTTTTCTTATTAGTGTCGTCTGCATTGGCCAGCATTTAAGAAGCCAGTAGATAATGGAGAATGCGATGCGAAAGACGTAATGCGCCTATGGCGTAATATCGAGCCATACCTGAAGCAAGTTTTACCTACAATCTATCAGCGAGGGGCATTGTCACAGTAATACTTGTCGCACTTCACGTACCTCATAGTAATGTAGAGTCTTATTATACACAGGGAGCTCTTAGTTTTAGAATTGCCATTTTTCTCCAAGTACCTTCTGATTGCTGCATACTTAGCGTCATACAATCCTTCCAAATATGACAGACGCCTATTCTTGAAAAATAGCGGAAAGCAACGAAAAAACCCTAAATCACAAGCCGCTCGTGAGAAACATTTAACTGCCCTACTAGGCCCAAAGCCGTTCCCGTTGAATCGCTGGCTGGCCATATTTTTCTCGATCGTCGAGGACAAAATCGCCCCTACGTCGCTCCTGCTTACCCAGATTGCAGCGTTACAAGGCCTGCGTTTAGTCACGACGCACGGGCTGAACGTTGGTTTGCATACGAGCCAGAAATACCGGTGTGTGCTAGGCTTAGACATCGTACGTGCGCTGTCCAAGTAAGGTTTCTGTTAAGTTATTTTACACAGAACTAATCCTGTATTGTAGGTCTGTACAATTCGATATTATGAAATATTTATATAATGCTGGTTCATCTTGATATTATTGCCCTAAAATACACTCAACACCTTTGACCTCATTCCAAGTTTTTTTAAATCGTGTCTTGAATTTAGTTAACTCTTGTTTACTTTTCCAGCAAAATTAAGAGAAGTGTCTACGAAAGTGGTCGTTCACACGGATGCCGATTACTGTAGAACATACGCGTTAACCCTGGCAAAGTGGATGATCTCGGATGGCCTTTGCGAGATAACCCCGCCCCACTTCCGTTTGATAAAACCGCCTATCGAGGCTGTATGCAGGATTGAAGTTCTGGGGGCTCTTAATGTTCGAGTTTCTCACTAAAGTAGTGGTTGGCCTTTCGAAACTCACGCGACAGAAGTGTAACTTTCTCAATGTACGCACATGGTCCAAGAGGATAATTGCGTGAATACCTGAAAAGGTACTGGAAAAATGGCGCGCGGTGGTGTTAAGTGGGGGAATCTGGTGGTACTCTCGGTCTTTTCAGTGATTCAAGCGGGTGACGGTGTTCTTTCCCCATTTTTCTTTTTCTGCGATTATCGCGGCCCCGGACAATCTACTTCAAGTGCTACGTCCTTCCAAATGACCTTGTCTGGCAAGCCCAAATTTTATGTGCCCGGACAAATTTATGAAGGTGACTTTAGTTTGTCCCACTGAATTTCAGAAGCGAAAGTTATTTCCGTTTCTAACTGAGATTGTTTTTACGTATATTTGTAGTAAACGCGTTGTTGAGCACGCCGTTCGATGGATTTCTCATGACGGGGGTCTACTCCGCGCCCCCGGCCTTCAGCCCGCCCTCGTTACTCCTCTTTTCGCTCCCTGGGAAGCAGTCGAGCGGCCAGTTATGCTCCGTTGTCCATTCTTACATAGGGCGAGAGCCGAACACCAACATAACTTTCCTGTGGATGGCTCCACCGGCGAATACTGGTTGCGTCCAGTTTATGTAGGAAACACTTCCTTATTTACGTTGACTTCTTATGCTACCAATTAACGGATTTTGGCCCCTTGTAGAGCGACGGCTACGTTCCAGGGGCAAATTGTGATGAAAGATATGTCGGTATACCAGATTTGCGAAGAGGGCACCTTGAACGATGTAAGCGTAGTATTGGCCGGGGTTCATGAAGAAGGTGTGGTTTTTAGAGATGATTTTGGCGTGCGAAAGGACTTGGATAAAAGTTTATGGTAAAGAGATTTCTCAGGTAAAACACCCGCTTACACGCTTGATTGTAGGAGCGAGTCAGAAAAGGTTACGGTTGGCGATGACTGTGGCTCGGTTTTGTACAATTCGGGCGTGCACTTGTGCAATGGCAGCCTTACCACGAGTGTACTAAATTGCACAACGGCTGGGGTTTTACAATTCGCCCTAGCGAGGTCTCCGTGCGGCAATCATTCAAACCTTTTAACCTCTCCTGAATTTGATGCCAACTTAACCGTCTCGTACGGCTTTTGGATGGACGGTAAATGCACGAATATTACAGAACTTCAGAAATTCAGGTTCGTAAGCCACACACCCCTTAAACGCATATTAGATAAGAACTTGGTTCTTGCAGCCCCAAAAGCAAAGATGTGGCCGTACACATCCTGCCTCTGCCTATGCAGACAAGGAAGCTCGATATATGTTTTCATTTACAAGCACAAGGAAATGAATGCCTCGGATTGGACGACATCGCGATCAGCAATGCTGACAGTCGCCCGATCGTACTGCAAGCCAATTTTGATCCGTTTGATCCTTCGAAGTGGATATTCTTCCCCGGTGGAGCAGTCGATGTATGAATGTGACAGTTTTGAGTTCCCTAATTTATGTAAAAATGTTTGCTCCGAATCCAGAGAACTTGTGGTGGCTCCGGGTTTTCCTTACGCTTCGATAGCAACAATAAAAAATCCAATTGGGCAACGACCAGGGATTTGCAACTGTCGGCCGTTCTAGTAGCGGAGGACATTATGTGGAAAGCGGACCTAACAAACGCGTCGAGACAAGGGTTTGTATCATTTTTCTGACTACAAGATAAATATGCTAACCTAATTGGTATAGATGGTTGTTTCAGGGATCGAAATCAGTATTTTGCAAGGAAGATAAGCTTTTGTTAAAAGTAGAAAAAAACAACAACGCTTCTTTGGCATGTACCGGGTTTGTGAACACGAGTTTGGCTGGAAACTTGCGGTACCGCCTGGCACCGTACCATGAAGATTGTTTTGGAAATCAAAGCGCTTCGGTTATGTCTCAAGCTGCGAGAATATTCGTGTGGCTGGAAAGTAAAGGCGAGAAGCACTTTTTGCAGCAGAATGTCCTTCTTGTCCGAAAAGTATGTCTGGCCTATTTTTCAGCATTTTTTTAAATGTCTCACACTGTACTGAACCTGATGGTAATTTTTCAGATTTATCTTTTATTTGGTTTCGTTTTCATTATTTTGATTTTCAGTTTTGCATTTATTGACAATTTTTATTTGCTCCGTTTTCAAATTGTGCAATGATTTCAAAAACTGAACGCTGATATCTTTCTTCATTATTTCTTTTGTTTCTAGGAAGCTCGATCTGTTTCGCTTGTTATTCCTGCTAGCGCCCAAAGACCTCAGACGAGGATCTGCTGGCAGGTGGGTCGAGAGAACCTGCTATACAGCCCGGCTTGGACTGTCGGTCAAATCATTCTTTTACCTACGCTACCGAGTCGTCCGCTACACGCCTTGCAATTCAGAACACATTTAGACTGTCAGAGCAATACGTCTACTAACTTGCAAGTGTCAGCGCAATTTTCGAACGACCAAGGTGGAGTTTGGAATAATTTGCAAGCAACTTGCCTACCGCCTGTTTGTCTGGGAGCACACATGGGCCAGCAAACGACCTATTCGAACCTTGAGATCAATCCGTAAGAAAGTATGGTTGTGATTTTGGGACCCTTGTCACAAAATTTATTCATATAGATGGGATCGAATTAGTGTAGTCTTGCCCTATGCAGCACTGAGTGCAACCACGAGAATTCGGTTTATGCAGAAAGGCCGGTTGAAACAAAAGGGACCTTCGTGGGCCATCGACCAAGTATTTGCTGGAGAATGTCCTTATTCCTGTCATGGCCGAGGAGATTGCCAGCCCGGAGGGAGTTGCAAGTACTTTCGAGGATTTTCAAAGGAATCTCAATGGCTAATGAATGATCTCAATTAGGTGTGACATGAGCTATGCGGGACCTTTTTGTGAAGTTGCGTTAATTCGTACGCCGAACGGTTTGAAAGAAAATTTTAACAGCCAAACCGATTTGAGCAAAACTTTTTCCAAAGTAATATATTACGGCCAGTTTGTGGTATTTTTCTTAAAGCCGATCTTCTCTGTGTATCGTAAGGTCGTGGGAGGTTCTACGTCGTTGCGGTGTGGAATCGTTTCTTCGGATCATGCGTTTGTATTCGCAGGAGAACATAGTCGCCTTCTGTTAACGCGAGCAGTAAATACTACTCGAGCAGTGCAGTTGCAAATAACTGTGAAAGTAGGTGGGCCGGCAAGTATGCGTAGTTTGTGCCCCGGGCCGGACCGACCAGGTGAACGACTTTATTTGCACGGATCTTGCAATGGCGGACTTAAGTGGGATCTCATCGAGCACTTTGGACCAACTAGTGTCCAAGAAACGAGGTATTGTGTTTTGCATTTCGAATTATTGGAAGTATGTTTCTCTACACCCTTCTCTCGTATTACGTACCATAACAATAAACTTGAAGACACGTAATAGTCTAGAGCGGCTACTGCCAGTAGTCGTGCGGGGACATCATTGCATGTCTGTTGTTTGAGATTTTTTGTAATACTGAATCAGTGCCGAGGGAGTTCAATACTCCCAAAATATTCGAACCGAGCAAACAGTCCTATTCTATCCTCACTCCACTTGGGAACAATGAAAATCTCCCATGCTAGAACCTTGCTATCGGTCAATTAGCGAAAATCGCAGCAGTATCGAGGCTAGAAATCGTTCGCATAAGTAGGCTCCTTTTTAGTTATTTTAGTGCAGTTTATTTGAATCGATTTCTTACGAGTACTAGTGTGCTGTGTAAATACAATACAATAGAATAAGAATTGAATTCCAATACGCTTTGTAGGCAATGCAAATCGCGCAAATGGATGAGAACCGGGTGGATGCCAGGTCAACTTTGTGATTCAAACTTAGAGTGAAATCTAGTTATTTGACTATGACTGCGACTACGGCATTTTTTTTACACCAACGGACATCGCTTAAGAACCAGGGGAGGTAAGGCTCTTATGACTAAATAACATGGGGAGCACGCATAGACGAGTTTGGAAATGTAGCTAGAAAATTTTAGCTAAAGCTTTACCGCCTCAAAAGCTTTTTAATTTGCGTTGCCGTATTTCCCAATCGTCCACTGAAGTTCCCATGTTATTTGGACGTAATCACCTTACGCGAAGTTTGTAACAAAAAGGTGTACTGAAATTATTAATGTGGAATTCAAAGGTTTCTATGTTGTCTCCCCGTAAAGGTCCCATTCATACAAGTACAATGAACTCACAGCCGTTTTTTTTACCTCCAATTTCTAAGCGTTAATGCATGCTTTTATACATGTCAGGATGGCCGAGCGGTCTAAGGCGCCAGACTCAAGCGAAGTAGCTTGCCCCATGATGGGGTATCCGTGAATTCTGGTCCTCGTAAGAGGGCGTGGGTTCAAATCCCACTCCTGACATACTTTTTTCCGCATTTTCTTTCCAATGCTCGGGTAACGTTTATACATGTTATACTGCCTCTTTACTTTTATTACCACGAGATTTACGAGGTATTGAACTTACATGAACAAGTATAAAAAAATTTGACAATTAAAAAAATGAATAACTATTGAATTATCTATATATTTAAAATTGTAGATAGCCGGCAAGAGCAAAATAAATGTAATAAATAATATTAAAAATAAATTGTAAGTACGAGAAAAGGTAATATTCCTTGATATATGTCCTTAGATTATGAGGTTTGAAAGTTATAATATACAGACCTCATTTTGTGACATTAGTATGAAACGACTTCCAGAACTTGTGTTTACGTTGTTTCCTTAACGGATTAAACGTTCTAGTCTCAAAATCTGGTTATATGTGTTGTAATAAAAATATTTAAAAACGGGTAATTGTGGCTCCGGGCCTCAATTCCAACATTTTGAAGTTTGTTTTCCTAAAGTGCATAAACGCTTTGAAGTTAACGTCTTCTTGTAAATAAAACAATGAATAGAATATTTTTTTTAGAAATTAACGTACTTTTCAACGTTCATAGGCAATATAGAATCACATTATCAGAAAAACTACGAGGACCTTCGTGCCTGTTACGCTTTTGGCAACCGTTACACTCCGGCGCAAACCAAGATATTTTCGCGATTGATGATTTCTATTTAGCCGAAACTCTACCAGGCCCCTTGAACTGGAACTCTTCCCACCCAACGACTAACTTAAATTTGCTACGACCCGTACCTGGCCAACATGGCCACTACAATGGAAAAGACGATGTGTGGCTTGTACCTGATCAACTCGAAGCGGGATCCGTCCAGATTGGACCTGGATGGATTTTCCAAGTTGAAGTATCAACCAACGGAGGAATTGAGGACGGTGAAGTAAGTTTTACTAGATATTATCTGTAGAAGACTTAACGCGTCTCTAGTTTTATTCCCGGGTTACTGGATTTTATTGTATTGTTAACTAACTTATTTATATGTAGCTCCACTTGCAATATTCACTGGATGAGGGCGTGGTTTGGTTGGATTTACAACAAAATTACGGATTTTCGTATCACATGTCTGCGTTGAGGAATTGGACTCGCATTACTGTTCCCTTGCCGAAAACGTTGTGGGGAAATTCGGCGCGTTTTAAGATTGTTCAAAAGCCCGTGTCAGATAGTGGGCATCCGTGGGGTTTGAGTCGGGTGTACGTTGGACCGCCGTGCCCTAACTATTGCTGGAATCGAGGAGATTGTACAGAAAATGGCTGCTTGTAAGTCATTTCCTGTTCTGTTGTACTGGTATGATAATTATATTTGAAAAGATGTGACGAGGAGTCCTATACGGATTCGGAGTGCAAACCTTCGCTGCACTCTCCGGAGTATAAAACCGTAGGCGGGGACTGGACAACGAGTGGGACCGTGCATTTTTTCCACGGTGGTACGCGTAGCTTGGAAACCGATGATGTAGCATACACCGATCACGGTCGTTTGTTATTCTCGCTTCAAATGCTCCAGGATGAAGAAAGTTTTCAGATCGAATTGCATTACTCGGAAAATGGAGGCATTGAGTGGAACTTGTGGAAAATTTTTTCGTCTAAATACTTCCAGGATTCAAAGTAGATTTTGGTTTTGGTTTTGAGAGTAACTATAACAGCTTCCAATTTAGATTAGAAAGCCTGGAGTTCCCTAAACTCCTAAAAACAAACTGGGTTCGGTTTCGATTTTGGCAGAAACCGGAAACATTGAATAACCACACGTGGAACGTAAGGATTCTTTCGTCGGGGTCGGAGGTTCCTCCCGTGAACTTGAGTAGTCTTTCTTCACTTGTAAGCTATTTTACAATTCATCTTCTGCATTTTTCTTTCATGTTTAACTCTTACTTGTGCCATATTTACTATGTTTTTTCAGTTAGTTTATTCCTGTAGTAGTTACAAGTTTTTTGTTGTCTGCTTTATTTGTGTGTAGGAATTACTCGGAGAAAAGTCACTTTGGGTTTTGCCGCTCGGATCGGATCTGAAGCTTTCATCCTTCTGTGACCAGGAAGATGCACTTTTATGGGGAAGTGATGGGGAGCCAATGCTAATTACAAACCCGATTTTCTTCAGTGCTGATCAAGTGGTCTTTTACAAAGTAAAGTTTTCTCAGGATTTCAAGAAGCAGTTCCAGACTCACGTAGTGTATCAATATTTTCGACAGATTCGTTCCGGCTGCAATGAAACGGCATTGGGAAGTGTGATGCTGCAGTATAGTTTGGATGCAAATTCATGGTTTAATCTTAGTGATTCCCAAGTGCAAAACTTGGGTAGATGGTCAAGTTTTGCCGTTCGTATTCCCGAAACCTTGTATAACAGGTAAAGCACAATGGTTGTAAATTATGTAATTAGTTCTTCGCAAATTTATCTTTTCATTATTCACTGTAGAAAGGCTCGACTGCGTTGGATTTCGTCAAATTCTTCACTGCCTGTAGCTCTTTCCGAATTGGTCGTCGGGGATTGTCCCAACCTCTGTTCGGGACATGGTGTCTGCAACCAGACGATTTGCATGTGCCATGAAGGCTACTATGGTAAAATGACACAACTTTCTCATTCCGAATTATAACAATGCATTACCGTAGGTGACGACTGTAGCGACTCGACAACGGTGAACCCGTCGGGAATCGTGGACTACCTTCGCACCGAGCATTTACAGGATATTTGGCAATTTGTCGACGGAGGATCTATGGGTTCTGACTGCAATTTGGATACAGCACTGGTCATGGATGGAAAGATGCCGCGGACAGCTCAAACTCGGGAATTGGATTTGACGCATGTTAGGTTTGCAAAGTTGATTTTTCTTTAATTTCCAAAATTATTTTTGTCTTGTGCGGAACGTAGGAGTTTATCTTTCCACATGCAAATGGGAGGCGAGTACGCGGGCAGTATTCCTTGCTCTAAAGCCACGTCCTCAGATGTAGTCCAGCTGCTTTACAGCGTAAATAACGGGCTCTCGTGGACAGTTTCGAAAACTTTTGTGGGACCGGAACTCAGAAATCGGGGTAGAATCTTACTGCCGCTTCCAAGTCAGATGAAAACGCGGTCGACATCTTTGAAATGGCATCAGAACGTCGACGTGAATAAAGAGAGTAAGTCTTTTAGTAAGCCGATTTTTTTTTCCGTTACATTTTTTTCCCGTAGATCCTGTCGCGTGGAGCTTGTCTGACGTCGCGACGCTGAAAGACAGTAATCCTAATTCTTTCGAGGATAAGGGTGAATACCAGTCAGATTCTTCTTTGGGAAACTTCCCGCATCCTTGGTACAACGTACAGCAACCTGCTGCACTATCTTGCGGTGAAAGTGGTCTTTATCTTCAAGCGAATTCGAGTAGGGAGCAAATACTCAGTAGCTTTACTGTAATATAGATTGTTTTGTTGCAGAACGTGGCGCTTTTGCTGAAACTTGGGATTTTGAAGTAAGCTCTTCCAGTTTTCTGCAATTTGAGCTTCGGTTTGGCTGTAACCAGAGTGCAGAGAGCTTACGGTGGACGCGCAAATTACCGTCTTTAAGTTTACAGTATTCAACCGACTGGGGACTTAGCTGGCTTTTATTAGACGAAGGCTGTGCGCTTCCGAAAAAGGAGTGTGTTCGTTATGACTTACCTACTGTGTATCATGCTCAACATTATACCGATTGGACGCGTCTTACAGTTCCTTTGCGCAAACCCACATGGTAAATTTGTTCCTTCTTTTTATCACAATTTTGCTACGAAGTAATTATTCTGCACCCAAGGTCAGGCCATACTCGATTTAGATGGATATCCGAAGCGACTTTTACAAATTTAACGGAAGGATGGGGCTTAAAGGGTGTGTCTTTGGGTGACCAGTGTCCTTGGTTGTGTTCAGGCCACGGGACATGCGTTCAGAGTGCTTGCAGGTTCGCTGAAGCTAGGTTCACTTGAAAAGGAGATTCTAGGAACGAGTCTTTTCAGATGTGATTATGGGTTTTCTGGGCTGCATTGCGTTCCGCAGGATCCGCTACCATGCGAGCTGAAAGAAAGCTTTGACAAACCTGTATTCTGGCCCGTAATTCGGGGAGCGAGAGTGACACAAGACTGTGTTCCTGTAAATGGGAAAGCGCTCATATTCAACCAAGTAACATCGATTACCGTGCTATATACCTTAGCCCGGCGGGATTGAGAAATGATTCCCATTCTTTTACAGGAAAACGCCCGATTGGCCGAAACGCCTGACTTGGACATTGCCAATGCCAATTATGTTCAATGGACCTGGCAAGCATGTACCGACGTTAACGTGACCGTCTTCCTGCAGTATTCAACAAATGGTGGAATTACGTGGGAGCTCATTAAGGTATTAGATAAAATAAATAAACTTAAAAACTATAGATCACTTATTTGAGCGTAATTTAGAGCTTCCTGATTGCTCCTGAAGCAGAAACACATGTGTTGGCACTAAAGTGGTACCCGGAAATGCGCACAAATGCCACGCGTTTTCGGCTATGGCAATCGGAACCTGCTAGTAATTTTCGAGTTCAAAATTGTGTGTTATGTTGCAAGATAGCGCACTAAATCACTGTTGATTCACATTTTACAGAAGAGAAAGAGCATTCCTGGTCCCTGGATGAGTTTTTGGTTGTCGGAGGAATTTTGGGTATGTTTTCGAGCAGTTTGCAATCGTACGAGCCTGGGGAAGAAGGCTGGTTAACCTACCCTGGCGGGCGTGTTGAGTCCTTTTGCAATACGTAAGTCTTTTTTAGCACTGCTGCCGTCCATTTCACTTTCACTACCGTTTTAGGCCGGCTGATCAGATGGCCCTTGTTTTTCCCACCAATTCTGGTCAAAATTACGCTATGACGAGGGATATTCTGATAACCGAAAATTCCGTATTACAATTTCAGGTAAATAGTGCCATGCTGGCGTGTACGTTAAATTAAACAGCTCGTTTTAGATCAAGGTTGGTTGCGGCGAACAGCTCGAAAACTATGGTTTTGTATTGTTGGAATACTCTATTGATGGAGGAGCCCAGTGGAATATCTTGCGTGGTGCTCGTACAGTAGGTTCCGCAGTTCAGGGTATGCCGACTATTTACTACGCCAATGCTGAAAAGTCATGGACACGCTATGTCTATTCATTACAGCCGTTGCGGTTTACAGGGTATAAATTTTCCTGTTGGTTATTTTATCCAAAGGGAAGTATCAAAACTATAATGTGATCATATAGGCCTGTAAGATTTCGTTGGCGGCAGAAGTCCACCTGGTCACTGTTGGCTCCACAGTGGGCCATTGACTCACTTTACATTGGCCCAGCTTGTTTTGACAATTGTAACGGACATGGGTTTTGCACAGAAAACCAGACTTGCATATGCGACGTGGGCTTCGAGGGTGATACTTGCGAGCGAGGGGTTCTCCATTCTGAAGAATTTATCGGATTGCGCGAAAACTTCGACAGCGAAGACCTGGACAAAGTGACATGGAGAACAGCAATCGGAGGCCAGATAAGTGGTGGGTGTGGACAACTGGTCTCCAGTACTGCGTTTGTCTTTCACGAGCCGGTCATAAGGGTCCTAGAAACATACGATTTGAATATTGCTCGGCCCAGGTACGCGCCCCTCACACGTGGTCGGATAAATTGATTCATAAGGGTTGTTCGTTAGTGTATTCCAGACGTACATCAAGTCTTGTGCTTCGAGCAATGTGTCCTCCAACACTGTGTTAATCCAGTATTCCTCCGATGGCGGAATCGAATGGGAAACCTTGAAAAGAGTTTCGGTTGAGTTCGGTGAAGCGTCACAGTTCATTTCTGTGGCTTTGCCGCCTGAAATACAGAGTCGGGGCCGCTTGACGAGATTAAGGCTATGGGAACCAGAACCTCAACTCAGTTCTAGTTGGGCTGTAGACGACATCTTTATTGGCGGAGAATACAGCGCAGTGCCAGCACTGTCAGATGATTTCCAAACGCTCCAGTCTTATCAGTGGCTCCTACGCGCCGGAGGAACAGCGGGGCCTATTTGCCAAACCAATACGACTGCCCTAAACTTTAACGGTAAGTTAATTCACAATTCATATGGAATGGGAATGTTTGTTTGTTTGTTTGTTTTTTAAAGACAACCGACGTCGCATTCGCAACGTATCGTCGTCTTCGGCTGTCAAGCTATTTTACCTTTCGCTTCTTAAAAATTACCGTCTAAATAAAATTTGTTATTCCTGTCCTGTTTAAAAATTTTACTAAATAATTGTGTATTGAGGTCTTAACTTGCACTGTTTGCTTTCCGAAACCAAGAATCTCTTTTAGCTCCAGCGGAATGTTTTTCCGTCGTACCTCATTTACCATGGCTTCTCTCTCGGAGCTCAGGGCTCGGCAGACAATGATTAGGTGTTCCACACTTTCCTCCTCTTCCCCACAAAATCTACATG
>JAHZNP010001385.1:0-20577 GCA_020615345.1 Triops cancriformis
AACCAAAATCCTGGGTACGGCCCTGGTTCGACCCCCCCCCCCCCCTCCCAAGAAAACAAAAATGTTTCTAACAAATGGAAATTTAGGTTGCCTTCGCGTACATTACGCTAGAAATCTACTCTAAAATAAGTTTTGCGTTTATTAACAGTTTCAAGTTCCAAAGCCAGCATTTTCATGTATCCCCCTTCCTTATGTACGAAAATCAGCGTGAAGGAAGGCGGGTTGGGAAAACTTTAGACGTTCTTTCTGCGCTGCGCCCCTTCAGGCTTACGCGGCGTCTCCCCACATGTAACGTTCCCGTAACTCTTTCCCCCCCCCCTTCTTTCTCTCTTCTTATTGCCCCTCCTTTTTTGCAGAAAGCAGTGGAAAAGAAACCAAAGGAGTTTTTAAGTCGGGTCAAAGCAAGCCCAGTTACAATTTTGAGAGTCCTCGGTCAACAGCCAATTTCGTGTTACACCCACATTCCTTGCAATTGCCCATTTAGCCATTTCGCGAACTGAGTTTAGTGTTAGTTATGTTACTAGTTTACTCCCTGACTAAACTGAGAAGCGAAAGACTGACATCAAGTCCTATTCCCTAACTAAGCAAGTGAATCAGATGGAGTTGTTGTTAGATATCTGCGCTCCATATACGAAATCTAGCATTGTTCCCCAATCTTTCTGTCTGCTTACCGTTACGGCCAGTTAGCACCGCTACTGCAGAACGGAGTTTTTCTAGTCTAAGGCTACGGTGCACCTGACCATGCTATAGGAAAATCACATGCTAAACGGCGCTGCGATTTCGCCAAAACTACTAAGTATTTCATAAAACAATCTCGACAATTAAGTTTGTATCATAATATCTAGTGCATGTTGTCGAGACTTTCTTTAAAAATTTATCTGTAAATTTGTAGAACGAGTCAAATTTCAGCTTTTTTCAAAAAAGCAATTTTCAACGTTTGATCGCGAGGTTCACATGAGCCACTTCAAAGTATGTTTCGAACGAAATCGTAATTTAAATTCGACATTAGTTTTGGAGTTGTCACCGAGGAAATTTCAGAAAACTATTTAAGAAATAAATCAGAAACTAACGACGAATTTGAATTCGTTATAGCGTATAAATACGAAAATGACGCTTTAACGTATTGTACAGTACAAAGCTTGAGGTCGTGTACTTCTTAAAAATAAAAAATTTCTTCCCAAAAAAGTGTACATTTAATGCGCTTTTTAAAACTTGACCGAAAACTTGTAAAAAAATACTCGACGACGTGCACTAGATATTACAGTGCAAAACTTTACTGCTGAGATATTTGTATGAAATAATGAGTTGTTTCGGCAAAATCTCTGACGTCGTTTACCATGTGCTAACCCTATATCACGATTAGGATAGTAATTTTAACATTATCATTATTGTGCATATGTCTGGACGATTTCCTCAGTTCATCGAATTATGAATATATTTTTTTTTCTAAAACTCCCCGAAAAAAAATCCTGGATACGGCCCTGGATGTACCCTAGATATTACAATGCAAAACTTTACTGTTCAGATTGTTAGATGAAATGCTGTGTAGTTTTGATAAAATCCCTGATACCGTTTAGCACGTGATTCCTATATAGCACGGTTAGGTGCTGTGTAGTCTTAAATTTCCTACAAAATGAAAGAGAAACAGGGTTCAATTGGTCAACGATTCCAACCAGTAAAGGAACTTACGCCTCCATCGTCATTAGCGTCCGCCTGCAGGCAATCGATGTCAATCATTGGTTTATGGATAACACGGGCTGTGTGAGATATGAGCAGTTAAGCGACTTAAAACATTCTGGCACAATGCGAAAAACAAGAACGCAAAACAACGTTCAGTTTTTCCAAAAGAAGAATGCTTAAAAACTGGTCTGATTTAATTTTTAACCCGGGATAGTACAGATTTACTAGTTCAATACCTACTTTTTAGCATGCTTTATAGGCAGCTTGAATATTTAAATATACCACATATTTGAATACCGACCGTTCGGTCCCGAGCCTATTCAAATAAGCGGGCTGCACTGCATTTGATCACTAGGAGATTAAGAATGAAAGGATGAATTTCCGATTTTTTTGCGACAATTTAACGCAGAATAACATACATGTAAAATAATAAATATACAATATGTTATTCAATAACGCAGAATAACATTAAATTGCGACAATTTAACGCAGAATAACATACATGTGATTGTTCTCCAGTTTCCCTCACTCAAATGTATCGTAAAAAGAGAAAGGTAGCCAATGTAGAAACGGCAATAGGCGAAAGCCTAAGTCAGTTTAAGAAAAAAACAACAAAAAAACATACATGTATTGATATGTTGTGAATTATGTTTGGGTGTCAAGGTCTATTTGGCTTGGGTATCGGCCTCTCGATCATCTCCTGTATGGAAGTTTTATATTTCTTGTGCTTCCGTTGGTGTTTTGATCGCTCCAGCCGTGTTAGTCCAACCAGTTCCAACACTAAAACTTCATCAGATCCTACGTCTGCCTCCTTGCGAGTACCGATCAGAAAACGGCATTCTCTACTCTTATCCATCAAACAGCAATTTGAACAACAATACCGCCAGAAACACCGAAATTCTGGCTTACATTCTTCCAAACTAACTACTGACGGTGATCCCTTTCAATACGTAGCGCCGGAATCTGTGCATGGCTTGGCAGTCCAGCCTACCAACTACCCAGTAGCACTCCAACATCAAAGCCAAAAAGGAACCATCTGTCATGCCTTCTTAGATGCTCTCCCGCCACTTCCCCATACTTTCCCCCAGTACAATGAATGGGAGACTGACACCACCACATTTTATTAAGAAAAACCCTCCCTTCTGAATTCGGGTTTACTTTTACGGCCTCGCACCAACTACCACCCACGTAATCTACGAGACTGACACACCTTTTTAGTAGCGTAACACCCCTTTTTAGTATTCCCACCGGGAGTAACGCTCGGCAGTGACCCAATTAATATTCTTGTCGATCGCATTTTTCCCCCAAGAATATCGACCATAATTGCCTACGAAAAAAAAATATAAAACGTTGTTTGTTCCCAAGAAACACCCCATATCTATTACTGGAAAATGCGTTTGTAGTTCATGACTTTTGGCCCTTCCCCGATTCCAATTATGTAAGCTTGCTTTCTCGTTTCGTTCGGGTGTGGACGCTACAGAAGAAAACCTATTAAAGCGTTAAAACGACTGCTCTTCATTAGTTTTGTTGCACACAGTGTGCTTATTTGACGTCCTCACGAGTCCAAGTTTTGCATTTAGCTAGTAGTATTACCTATAAACAGAACAATGACGGTGACAAGAAAGGTATCGAGGAAATCCGAATGTACAAGATTGCGGGGTAATGTCCGTGATTTCTGCGAACATACTGCGATTCACGGGTAACATATCTTGAGAGAAAAAAAAACCTTACGCCGCGTTATAACAAATTTGAACCGTTAGACTCCAGTATACCGTGGAGAATGGGACGACCATAGTAGAGAAGCTGGTTTGGTTTTTCGTGATCCTGTCTGCAGCTTCTTTCTCTATTTATATGTGTTACGCGTACTGGTTGAAGTCCGTGCAATTACCCTTACTCACTTCGTTCAACTCAACAAATGCTGACCTGAGTATCATTCCTTTCCCAGCTTTTACGATTTGTAGTGTTAATAAATTCTCGCAGAAAAAACTCAACGAGACTATTTCCAAGTTCTCGAAGTAGGTTATCAAAATATGCTGATAAACTGTACTCGCGCATGTGAGCTTCATGTTGGAAAATTTGTATTAGATATGGAAATTTCCCTTACGATAAGTGGCAAAAAGTACTAAGAGCTATGACGTCACCAGAACTCCTTAACCTCACTCTGGGTAACGAAACTTTTGGGATACTACGCGAATTCGAATATTCGAACATTAGCCTCCCTGACATTCTCTACGTCATGAAACAGGTACTCTGTTTAGTAACGTATTTCTTTCGCTAAGAGTCCTAACCGGCAATACGCAGACAAAGGTAGAATGCGAAGATATTATCGTCCGATGTGAGTGGCTTGGTAAGCCTGAAAACTGTTCACAATTATTCACTGGCCGCCTCAGTGATGATGGTTACGCCTGTACTTTTAACGCTAACGAAACCAAGAAATTTATACCACAGATCAATGAAACGTAAGCAATGAAAAATGTACGCCCTTTATTAAAATGAACGTGTGTGCTCACAGTGCACAGGAAGAATATCTAAATGGAACGCTGGCAACGAATCCCAATGCAAATGGAGGAAGGAACTTGTCAGAAGTGGAATTTAACACATTTAAAAAATTCTACGATTCAAAAACAGCAGGCCTTTTTGGTGGTATGGACACATTGCCCCCTTTCAATTTATCCTGCATAACACAATGCTGCGTCTAGGTCTCACTGTTATGCTGGATGGCCGAAAAAATGACTATTCCGTTACCACGAGTGACTTTGACGGATTCAGGGTAAGTTTCGTTACAACTATCTGCGTGTATTAGCAACTGAAACTTTTACATTTTGAAACTGTGAACTTTAGCTCCTGCTGCATGACTCAACCGAGTTTCCTGATATTGGCGAACGTGGGTTTATTATAGGCCTCGATTCCCAAGTTCATATTGGCATCCAATGCACAGTTGTGACTGCAGAAAAGGAAGTTTTGAAAGTAGGTGTGAAAGATCGCAACTGCTACATAGAAAACGAAAGACAGCTGCAAGAATTCAAATCATATTCTGCAAGCAATTGTAAACTTGAATGCATGACTAATATTACTATGAACAACGCCTCCTGCCGACCTTACTTTTATCCAGGTAAGCTTAAATTATATATTTTTTTACAAGAAATACGATCTAGATTCGTCGTACTAATGCTGCTTACCAACAGTGAGACACCATCACAGTATCTGCAATGTTGGCCAATTGGAAAACCTGTCCCAAATTCTCCGTAATTTCGTTTCTTTTGAAAAAGAATTCCTTCTCAATTTTTACCTTCACCCAGAACGACAGCGTATGGAAAATCTGTGCCCGCATTGTTTGCCGACTTGCGATAATAAAATCTACAGCTACCGTTTATCCAGAGCCCCCTTCCCGGGAAGCACATTTTTCCGCAGTCAAGTTGCTAAAGACTTGCGCAATCATACTCATTACAAGAATTTGAACGACAGTGCATTCATGGACTATATAGGGTAAGGATATACTTTCTTCGTTGACGCCGAAAGTTGTTTAATAATCCTCTTGTGCATAATTTTATGAAAAGAGAAAACGTGGTGTCAGTAAGTCTGTACTATGAAGAGCCTACTTGCATGGCGTACAAAATGGAAGTTCGCTACGGATGGGACGATTTCGTGGGTAATTTGTTAAATTCTCTTCAAGTTGGATTCCAATTATTATTTTCTTTCCTAACAACGATACTAAAGCCTCCATGGGAGGTATCCTCGGCTTGGGAATGGGTTTTAGTGCTATCACCGTCTTCGAGTGCTTGTATTTCTTCTGCGTCCGCCGATTTTTGCCCAAGTCACCGTCCCAACTTTTAAAACCTCCCTTTCTGGATTCGAATGTTGCACCACCACCCGTGTCTTCACCTGATAGCCTTTTGCGTCGTAGACGTCACAAAAACTACCAGATCATGCCAACTTCGTACTCTTCCCATACGAAAGCCCCTCCTACTGGCTATGTACTGCAGCCCGTAGCTTTACCTATCTTCACGACGATTCCTGTCATTCCAAGTTGGCTTGCTGGCCGTGAGCGAAATTAATACTCCGGTTTAATAGTCAACAATCATCCAACGTTACAATTGTTCCACGTTTGTACACATTCATGTCTCGCTAGATTACCAACTCATTCCCACGCTGAAATTAAATACGAGCGAGATGTTTTGGGTGCTACAGTAGAGGCACTTAGTTATATACATTATATACGATTTTAAACATTCTAATGCACTGTTCTTTAAATTTCCCTTATTTAAATGGCGAGCTCCGAAGTTTGTACATTTTCTTTATGGCTAACGCGGGAAAATACGGGTATGAAATAAAATAATACAAGTAGAAGTACGAGACAATGTAACGAGTTTCTCACATTGCTTAGGACTACCTCGGTGGTACTTAATTGGCCATAAAAGGTCTAGCGAAGAACCCAGCCTTGTGAATATGATCGCGTCCTGTGTTAGACAGCAGTTAATAAAGGGTACTTGGAATGAAACCGTAGAAACTCTCAGGTCACAAGGGAACCTCCACACCTGACCACGTACTTGTATTGTTTCTCAAAAGGCTAAACCAGGATTGTAATAATAGGAAGAGCTCACCTCGATCAGCAGAAAACTCATAGACTTAAGGAAAGTTGCCACAGTAGCTGCCCACCTTTGCCGAAGTACAAGACATAGTAGTAGTTCACACACAACTTTGGTTTTTGGATATACGCCCAACTGAGTCGTGCACAACATGCAAACAAGAAAGAAAAAAACTTCACAATTGGTCCAACTCGCCAAAGAATGGTCTGCGAATAGTGCGCTACATGGGGTGAGTCACACTTACAACAGCACATGGGCTTCGGTGTAGTCGGTCTCATTAATCG
The DNA here is from genome assembly GCA_020615345.1 of Triops cancriformis. Lineage (NCBI taxonomy): Eukaryota > Metazoa > Arthropoda > Branchiopoda > Notostraca > Triopsidae > Triops > Triops cancriformis. Next base: position 6,551 of record JAHZNP010001385.1, read on the forward strand.
TCGTAGAGTTCCAGAAAGAAATGTACCCCGATTAATAGAACTCGTAGAAGAAGCTTTTTGTGCCTTGGCTTAAACACGGCAAAGTTGCTTATCGGGACTATTCTTCCCTGTGTTAATTCGACAATAGAAAAAAAAATCAAATTCCCGCCCTTTTTTTGAGCACTTCATGAATTTGAAAGGATCGTTATTTTCATACTAAAGACTGAACAAACTTCGTAGCTTTTAATAACTCTTTTAACCGATTTTAGGTGAAATACGTCGGAGAGGACGGGACACACAAGTGCGAGAAAATTATGTGGGTTTTATTGGTAACCGGGGCCGCAACCTTAGCGCTTTACATGTGTTGGAGTTATTGGGCTAAATGGGATAGATCTCCTATTCTGACATCTATACAATCAACTGCCGTACCGCTAAGCGATGTATCGTTTCCAGCCTTAACTATCTGCAACGTGAATAAAGTGTCCCGTTCTCGCTTAGAAACACTGCTAAACAACACAAGGTAGCGTTTCTATTCTAACTAGGCTTATCAAAAAAGCATTTCAATAGTTTTATAACACACATAGACGTCATTGTTTCTATGAAATCACAAATGTTTATTTCTTTGACGTTCTCAGAAGTTCTCAATCAAATCGTGATGTAGGGGAGACCGGGGCACCTTGAACAGGGGTAGGTTGGACAATTTTAGATGTCTGAGCTATCTTTTGAAACAAAAATCCAGTAAATTCAAGTAATGTTCGTTTCACACAAACAAAGCAACTGAGAAAGAACGAGTGTGTTCATCAACTTCTACTAAAAGTTATCGTTCTTTGTTGCTTTTTTTCCGGTGGGTTTCACAAACTTTTGGGAACACAGATTTTGTCTTTTAAGAGCGGTGTTTGGTAAGCTATCGAAGTAGAACTTTTTGTGCAAATAGGTGACTGTTTTGCTTTCAAAATAAGCCCACTTTTGGTACATTAAGTAAGCGGTTATTTACATGTCACCATTTTTGTTCACTGACCATCGCCGGGACAGGTCGGGCAGGTCGGAATGGCGGTCAAGCATGGGTGGTCATTTTTCGTTGTCGGGTCGAATTTCTTTTTTAAGACTAGCATGATCCTTATTGTTAGCATGATTCTTACACTCTGCTGAGAGCGAGAAATAAGATGCGCCATGCCCCGGTTGCCTGCAATAGCGTTTCATTCCCTCAGTAAATTGCTTGTGATTGAATGGCATTTTATAATAAACCAGTACTTTGTTTTAGTTTTAAAAAAATTTACATCTTACTTGTTTTCAGTTTATATGATTAGAGTTGTTAGCAAAACACAAAATTTTTGCTAACGGTGGAGAAATTTCATCTTTGCCCAAGGTACCCCGACAAGGTATCCTGTCCTACCTACCCCATGGTTGGGGCACGTTGGTCAGTTTGACCGGCTCTGGTAGAAATTAAATTTTTAAAATAATGCTTGAGCTAACTTGTTAAAAAAAATCATACGGTAACTAGAATGGCAATGCTACTTTAAAATACCAAAATTAGTTTCACATCGTTAATATAACGTCTTCTGGGCCCTCGAGACCAAACGAGGGCCCGACGTGCCCCGATCTCCCCTATTGAACGGCATTGGCGTAGCTAGAGAGCTTTAAATGTACGCGATCTATAGATTCGGCACCCCTAGTCCAGTATCACTATGCCATGCAAACTGCAAATGGCGGCTCCTCGGCGCCCTAGGTCCATTTGGCGCCCTTAGATCAGTTTAACGCCTGAAGTGTGGAGCAATTTGCTATGCACATGCATAGAGTGTGTACAGCTGGCTTCGCTACTAAAAGCGCAGTGGTTCTCAACTTTTCATCTCGCTTTTTTTATTTCAAGACCTGTCCAAAACTACGTAAGCTAACCATAATGTATGTCAAACTACCGGACCATGTCGCGTCGCTCGTATAACGCAACCAAGGCACACAGGTAGAGAAACGCCGGTCTAGCGCTTCATTGTATCTTTTCAGATCGTTTCAATCCTTTGGCATTGTAGGTCCATCTCAGCGCCCTAAGATCAGTTTGGCGCCCTAAATTAGGAAATTTTGGTACGCACTTGCGTACTGTGCATACGGCTGGTTCCGCTCCTGCTGGACGGTGTTTCAAAATGATTCCAACACATAACAAAATTATGTAGATGCTCTAATTGTATGCTACAAGTCACTAAATGGGTTGCTATCTATAATTCTACAGGCCTACGCCATTTCGTAGTAGTTGGTGGTTTTAGGTTTAAGTCTGTAAGAACGTGTAATATAAAAATAATTATTTAGCTAACATAGCTGTTAACATCCCAGCCGCGGAATTCTTCTGGCATTCGTTGCAATGCAAGCGAAAATTTTTAGGAATCTACTTTAGATACACCCCTTAATAAAATTACTGTGGTAACAACTCTCGTAAAAAAAGGACCAAGTAAACCGCCCTTTCCTAACGCCACGTCACTTGGTAGACTAACAATAAGCTTTCCCATTATGAAAGCATTACTGCGGATCATTAATCCTTCGTGAGAATATGCAAATGGGACATAACTTAACGCAGTTGCCGTGTTGTTAGCAACCCTTATAAAATCTAGCGGTGTAACCTTGTATTTCCTACCCTTTATGGGCCGGTTGACCCTAGACTCCTACCGGTTCTTCGATAACAGGTTCTGGCTGTTGTCCGATTATGAGACCCTTTCTACTGCAGGTTTACCTTTTGTGTTCCAACTCCAAGATATATTTGTTGGCAAATCAAATTTTGCTGGAGGCCTCAAAAACTGATTAATAGGGATAAGACCGTTTGCTTGTTTTTTTGTGTTTTTTCACGAGTACCGTATACACCAATCCGAAGTAGGCTAATAACTTTCAGGAAATGTATGTAGAGGAGGGATGGGACAGTGTTATTTTTCACTTCACGTGGAAACAAAACTGTGTCCTAAAATTATACTCATCAGTGGCCTAGTGTCCTGGCTATCAAATGAGCTATAACACGCTTGAAGAACACTAAAAATAAGACTAAACACCAATGAAAACTGGAGGCTCCTCCGACTGTCCAAAACAAAATACCGGGGGTACAATTCGGACTTGGGTGTAGTGCGATTTGTCCGTGTGTTTTGCCATAAGAAAACTAGTCGATTTTTTTAAAAATACGTAATAGACGTAAAATATATAAATGAATCTTACAGTTATACTCCCTCTCGATAGAGGAATCATCCTAGCTCCGATTAGTGCAAGGAAACGTACGATTTTGTCAAAATGATTATTGACAACAACAAAAGGCAACGTTTTAGGGACGCGGCTGTATCTCGAGCTGCAAGCCGTGAGCTGAATGCGTGTGCGCAGCGTTGCCAAGTCGTTTTGCACATCATTTTGGAGTGTAAAATCTCGTACAAAATCAGGACAGCAATTTTAAAACAAACCTTTGGACGGGTTATTCTCTAACTTACCAGCTACACAAAAGTAATTTTTACTTTATGTTTAAATACATATTGTGAGTGGTACAACGAAATAAACAGGACCCCCTTCTTACAAAAAGTGTCAAGAATTAAGTTTTTATACATTTTCTAAAAAACGGTTTAATATTTTTCGACGAAAAATTCTCCATGTGAGCTTCGTCGTATTCACTAAGTTTATGATATTTTTCAGTTCCAAAACTCTCGTAGTTCATTAGTAATTATTGTTGTACTGTTTGTCCTATGTGTAAACTATCCCATCCCTCCTCTCCCTTGACTCGCAGGTACAACGGAATTAAGTACGAAGATTTGAAGCTCGCGTTACGGATTATGACCAAACCTGACCTGGCTCTACCTTCCAAATTTCTGAACAAGACGATGGAATTGGCGGATCTGATGGAAAAGCGTAATATAAATACCACCGAGCTGCTATATATTATGAAAAAGGTATTAAAATAACTAAAACTGGTAGGAAATGCTGGTGTTTTTGTAATATTTTTGCTACGCGAAGTCGGGTCCTTTGACACGGAAGGTAATATGACACATTGCTCTTATGTCGCAATTATTAAGAAATTTCGGAAAAGACTTACTCTGGTGTGGGACATCTATTGTATCGATACCTCAACCTAGTTACAAAACAAAGGTAGCATGGAAGCAATGTAAATATGAAAACTATTGTTCACACCTGCGACTTGGGTTGGACTCCGGGTTGAACTCCGTCAACCATATGTATACAAACTAATACTAGATAGGACAAACTAATACTAGATAGGAGTCACATTTTAGTCGTAAGGATTAGAAACCTTGCTGACTTTATTAATTTTCACCGCCGGCTTGAAGAAAACTGATGTTTACTGCACGACGGAGGTTTCCATTATTACGACACACCACTAGTCGGCGTGTTTGACACGTGTCATAGCCACACATGGCCGGATCAGATCCAAAAATGATCCGAATCGGATCTTGATCCGTGACCCGTTGCATGGATCGCGATCCGTGATCCAAAATTTGAGATCCGCTGCACGGGTCGCGATCCGTGAGTCAGAAGATCCGAGATCTGAAATCTGCGATCCGAGATCCTGCGAAGAGCGATCCCAGATCTGCGACCAGAGATCCGTGATCCAAAACACCTTACCGGAGATCCGAGATCCGAAACTGAAGATCCGAGATACGAGGTCCATTTTCGGATCGCATAGGGCACGTTTACACAGACAACATAAGTACAGTGGTGAGCAAAAAAACCTTTAACGTCCGTTTTATATCCGTTTTATGTGCCGAGTACTGTACAGTACTCGGCACATAAAACGGATGATATAAACGGATTATCTCAATAAACGGATGATATAAACACAGTTTCTTTCTGTCATAGCTTACCCTGAGTGTGCTTTGCTTTGTTTTTTATTTTAAGACGTACGACGTCGAATAATCGATGTATTAACGTCTTCGGCTTTCCTTCACCCGGGTTGTGTCATGGTACCCTCCAGCTTCGGGTGGAATGACAGACGACATCTCGTGAAAAAAAATTTAACGCCTAAACTTTTTAGAGTAATCAAAAAAGTAATAGTAAAGTAAGCACCCCATTTACTGCCCTCTATGACAATCTTGAAATAGCTAGAATATGTTCATCACTTTCGGAGGAAAAAAGATTACGTAAAAACTGTCAAAGCACCCGACTCTCCCCTATTGGGCTAATCTCTCAGTTCTTGTAGTAAAAGTATGTCTCATGAGGCCGACTTAGCTTCACACACAGTGAAAGAGTTTAAACCAGTCGCTGCATACGTGAAAATTATACCGCGAAATTTTGGAAGCGCTCATCATCTATGGATGTGCACCTATATTTCTCTTGAATATATTGGGTCAATCAACGAGTCCGTGCACATTGTTAGCGAAAATTTGAAACGAATTTATCTGTACGTAATGAATTTTTTCAAAAGAATTTTGGGCTATTTTGTTCGATCAACGATTGGGTAGATCAAAAATTCGCTTCTCCAAGAATATCTTCTATTTTTGTGCAAAAAACTGATCGAGGTGCTTTTTTAAGATTTGCAGAATTTTTTTTCATGAAGAGAATTTTAAGGAGAGCGGTAAAGACCGTAAGCTGATAGAGTAATTTCAGGACTGTAAAGAGAGTGCTGTTAGAACATCGCAGGAAAATTCCAACAGTTTTTGTTGGTTCCCCAAAGATGTGTGTCGCCGGCGTTGTCGTAGTGAAAGGTTATGCCTCTTCTGTTGGCCAGCTCCGGACGGTTTGAACAATAGCATCTTTTAAATGTCCCAATTCCTCGCTATATTTGTCGGCACTGATGGTTTGGCCTTCTAGGGATAGCTCATAATAAACCACTGCTTTAAAAACCCACCAGATGCACAGTATCCACATTCTTCCGGTGGAGCCCAGGTTTAGGGACGGTTTGTGGACGTATGCAGGGGGGGGGGGTTAACCCCCCCGAAGTTTTTTATAATGGTGAACATAGGAGAATGAGCAAATGTATTCTCAACGGTATCGCCCATTTTTCAGCTTTAAAGAAAAACTTTTAATTCAGGTTAGTAATCACTAAACTTGGGTAAACATATCAATGGGAAAAACCTCTTGCAAGTTTCCGAACATGCGTAGATCTACAGCCGAACAGCATGTTTTAAATGCGAAAGTGGTCGAAAAACGCACGAACTCATTGAATGACCCAATATTATTCAGGATGAAAGCTTCGTAGTCGCAGCTGAATTTATAGTATAACTACAAGAGTTTGTCCCTCTGTTATATATAACTACTACAGTGACTAACAGGATTAAATCTCGATCGCTAAGGATAGGCTGGGGCGAATATTGTTAATCCGACAAAGCAGCTGCGACTGAGCTGAAAACTTTACATAAACTTGTTTTCTTTTTGTTGTTGCGAAACGTTTCCCAGTTAAACGTTGAAAAAGATAACTCAGGAACGCGAACTGTCGTAAAAAAAATCTTTTGCCACAGACGCAAACTCCTTGCGAAGAAATCTTAGCAGATTGCACGTGGCAAGACGAACCGTATGACTGCAATAAAATTTTCATTGGTCGAGCCACTGACGACGGTTACTGTTGCACATTCAATGCAAGGCACGTAAGTGTCTACGTCCCAGAAGTTAACGTGACGTAAGCTTTCACATAATCTTCAATCCCGTTGTGGATAATACTCTCGAATTTTAAAGGGTCTGGGATGCATTCTTTGGAAAAAGCAACGCTGCCTTGGTCCGTAACGAGGATGTTTGGGATTATGAAACAAGCCTGGATGGTGCAGAAGGGTCAGTTACCAAATCAACTAATGGTACTGGTGAAGAAGAGTCCCAGGATCTGTTGTCACCTGTACCCTTCGAAGAAAGCAAGGAAAATTTGGATACCAATAGCGCTGGAATGTAATAAGTAACACTATTTAGACGTGTTAATGTTGCGCTTTATGTCATATCTGTTAAATATTCAAACTTGTTCTGTAACTAAAATTTCTTAAGTTACTAATATCATAATTAGATTTGCCGGCTTGACAGTGGTATTAGACAGCACTCGTAATGATTACAGTAGTGTGATGACCAACTTTGACGGTTTCAAAGTAGGTTTTCCGAAATGTATCTACGACCACCTCAAACAATAATTCTACTAAAAAATTTTGCGTATTTTGTAGATTTTGCTACACGCAAAAGAAGAATTTCCAGGCGTTGCTGATCGTGGTTTTATTTTGGGAATCGATAGTGCAGTGAATATAGGCGTGGAGCCGATCATCATTCAGGCTGATACAAGCATCGAATCAGTTCGTTTCGATAAACGCCTGTGTTACTATGAGAAAGAAGAAGAACTTAAATACTTCGAAAAGTATGCAATTTCCAGCTGCGTCATGGAATGTGTTACGGAGAAATCTATGCAACAATTTGGTTGCCGACCATATTTCTACCCAGGTATCATGACTAATACCGATTTTTTTTACAAAAACAGCACATCTGGAGAATTAGGCTGAAATGGGCTGAAGAATTATAGTACTCCCTGTCTGATTTCTAAGCAAAATATGCAAACAAGTTCCTTCCATTTTCTTTACTTTTCGTCACACTTTATTAAGCTCAGGTCTGTTTCTTCTTCTGTCCGTTTCAGTACCGAGCGACTTGGCGATCTGCGGCTTAGACAAGTTGCCACAGCTGGCTGTATTGCTTAGTAAGTTTTTATTAAGTAAATTACTCTACAGTACTCACAATTATGTTTCGAAAAACTTCTGATCCTCACGTAAAGAAAATATTCGCGCCAAACAGGTAATCAATATCCTAACGAATCGTTCCAAATCAGGTAATACAGTTTCGATGTTTTATTAAGGACGATGAATGCCCAAAATGCTTCCCAGAATGCACTGAAGTCATTTATAAGGCCCACATTTCTACGGCTCCTTTTCCTGGTACAGCGTTCCCTGAATCGGCCCTGTTCCTGCGACTGCGCAACAAAACTCGTTATAGTGCGAAAGAAATGAATGACACTGTTTTCGTCGATTACGCCGCGTAAGATTTGCAATTAAACCCTTGATGCACTCTTGAATTTTGTTATACCCAAAGGAAAAACATGGTTCCTATTACGCTGTACTTTCACGACAAAGTGGCCATGAGGTACTCAATGGAAGTTCGCTACGCTTGGGAAGATTTCGTTTGTACGTTATAGTCATATTCTTAACGAACCCGTTACTATTTAAAAATCTCCCTTTTACACAGCTTTTTACTTATTGCTTGATTTCTTACCTTTCCTATAGCGGCTATGGGCGGCTTACTAGGTTTCGGCCTTGGATTTAGTATTATTGCCTGTTTCGAGATGTTCTACTTCATTTGCTTCCGTTGGTGTTTCGACCGCCAACAGCGAATACGACCAGGCAGTTCCGCCACTTTAGCGCTTAAAGCCGCTCTACAAAGCCAGCCTCATGTCTTCCACCCACTGCCCCAGCAACAACCCCAAAGAGCCCCAGCGATTCCAATGCTCCCTGAATCTCCTAAATTGCACTTGCGGCGGCGTCGTTACGCGTATGATGCCTTGGGCGATGATATGTACCCGCCGCCGCCTCTAAACATGCCTAATGTCATCGTTCAACACGTTCCCGTACCTATGGCCATGAACCCTATGCCTATGCCTATGCCTATGCCCGCTTTCCAACCTATGTTCATGATGCCAACCCATTTTACCCCACAGACTATGAGTTATAACCCACCTAATACTCACAAATGAATCCTGATTTGCTCCAATCTTTGAATTATTATCCCCTTTCTTTCCGCAACCAACTACGTACAGATTTGCACTTTTTACTGCAAAATTTCACATCATCACATTTCGCTACTGAATTTCTTCATTGTTCATAAATGAACAGCTAAATAATTCACATGAGCAACTAGATCGCAAGTTAGCTTTAGTACACCTGGCAAAATATCCTAAACATCCAACATAGACCAACAATTAGCAGTATTAGTACTAAACTGCGTTACGGAATAATACATGACTCGTCAACCGGAACAGAAATTCCGGAGAAAATGGCTGAGTAACCCGGAAGTTTTAAACAAACTTCAGAAAGGTCTAGTGGAGTTCCCACTATTCAGTTGACTTAACGATTACAAGATCCTCAACTTTAGTTTTCCTTAGGGGTAGATTTTTTGTGCATTCTCGGAATCACGGCGAGTCCCATTAGCTCAGCCGTTAAATAAATAGTAAAAATAATCCCGGCTCCATACCGCGTCAGACGAAACAGAAACTGGCATATCTTGCAAAACAACGAAAATCCGTGCTGCTACAGGAAGGAAGAACATAAAAACCCGCGAGATAAAGCAGGAAACTCCTTAAAGAAACCCCATCTCAAGAAAAATAAAGCCAACAGTTCTAAATCCTTCTATTCTGTCTCCGCTCTTTATCAACCGCGATTTCCTATTTTAAAAAAGACTTGTCCTACTTGGTGCATTACGTGCTGCGAAACACATCACATTTCGCATCTCTAAGAATGATGGGATCTCCCAGACAAGGTTTTCGTCATACGTAGACTCCGCTACCCAAAAAAAGTGCGAAGACCTTTAAACTTTCTATTTTTGAGGCTCGCTGTTTCATTATTTGTTTAGAACACTCATGTGTGTGTAACCCCAGCATGGCAGAGGATCTTTTGCAAAGGGCGGCAACTCAACAGACATGGAAAATCCCCCACAAGCCCTGCCTCTCAGTATCCCAAGAACAGACTTATATAAACCACCTATGCTGCTCCACGGCCACCGTCATTAGCGACCAAACGGCTAGTTACACACCATTCCACAAGTGAAGCATCCTGTGCTCATTCAGTAAGATTTGTCCACCTTGTCGGCGTTCACTAGTTAATTCCTACAGTTTTTCTGTTCACAGTCAACTAGTCAAAATCCATCACCATGTGCGTGAACGCTAATCTATTTTCAAAACTCGATTTGGTCGTCTTCGTTACTTTGTGCACCATATCGCTTGTCTGCGGTCGTACTTTGTCGAACTCCTTACCGTCCGATGACCACTCCAATCTGGAAGATTTCGTAAGCTTCCCAGTCCAAAACTCCTCCTAAGCATTAAAACCATTTTTAACTTCCAGCCATTGGGTGCATATGGCAATGTGACAAACTTGGAGAGTCTGGTTCTGCAATTGATTGACACTGCTGGGCCCCGAGTCTGTCTCTCACCCGTAAGCAAGGCTGTCATGCGAGGATTCTGGAGGAAAGGCAGTCCCCGAGACGACGAGCTGGTAACGTAAACACTGGCGAACAATACTCTCGAAAGAAAAAGAACACACTCCGTGCTAACCCTCTTTATTGGTACAGAATGCCTCCAAAGCACTACGTGCAAGATGCTACAGAGAATACCCTAACGCATTCTTCCCTACCGTAGGGCTAACCAGCCCGCCTGCCAATATGGTGATAAAAGGTAATGCAAGCGTACAAAGAAAACGAGTACTAGGAACGTCCATCAGATACTTTACGAAGACACACGGATTACGTTTTCTCCGACAAACCAGTCGAGGTTTCTTGTACTTCTTTTTTAAGCTTTAAAAGTGACTTTAGCTACGCTATTGAGTCATTTAATGAAAGGAGGGTCCATTCGCAGGAAAAAGTGGCAAAGGCGTCACGAGTGTGAAGAACAACCAAGAAAATTCCGTTTTACAGCCCGATGCGGATACACTCCAAAAAGCGAACGAAATTCTCAAAGATAAGTCTGCCGATTGCAAACCCCGCAAAATCTCGGTTGAAATCCCTAAAGATCCCAATCCCATGATCCGACTGATGCCAGGCTGTGCCTTGATTGAGCGATGCGGGGGTTGTTGCAAACACGAAGCTCTAGAATGCGTTCCTGACCCTAACGGCATCACCATGGTCCGCAAAAAGGTAAGCTTTTATTCATTTCTTGTTCTAAAGAAATTCATCTCGCCTACCGCAACTAGGTCGTTGCTATGAGCACAACCGCCTCACAGATGGCCATTAAGCAAGTCTCGATCGAGAAACATAGCAAGTGTCGTTGCGAGTGCAAAGTAAAAGCGCAGCATTGCAACGAACGCCAAAGCTACGACGCCAAAAACTGCCGCTGTATTTGTCGCACGGATGAAAACGGAAAAGCTATTAAGGGGCGCCCAACTTGCTCTGACCCGCTATACTGGGATGATGCGACGTGCAGATGTCGCTGTCCGCCTTCTCTAGTCACGGAATGTTCGACAGGTTCTTATTACGACACCGAAACGTGCAGGTAAGACAGCGTACCGGAAGCACAAAACAAGCAAACGTGTCCCCTTTTCTCCCCACGCCCGATTTCCTTCTTATTTCATAAAAAAATGCGTCCATTTTGTAATGAAAACCTATTTCAACAGGTGTGTCACTGCCGATGATATAATAGTCCTACGCAGTATGCCGCTCAAGCCTTAAATATTCAATTAATTTAATTCTGTCATCTTTTGTTTGACTTTCGGCCTTGTAATGATGTTGAATCACGTTTTTAATACACGCTACACAAACGAATTAGTAATAAAATGTCTTCCAAAATTGCGACAATGTAACAACCCAAGATGCGCTTGGCGACGGGGCGATTCCTGGAATCTGAGGAGCTTCCTACACCCATCCTAACAGTTTACCAGCAAAGGCGGCAGACGATCCCAACATGGCAAACAAACCCAAATACCCGAATCCTCCTTGCATGCGCTTACGTGGATCTACGAATATAAACACGTTTTGTGAAGTGCAAGTCCGGGATATTCCCTGGGTTATAATAAGACTATAAATGAGCTCATGATTTATTTACCGCCTGTGTAGTAACCCAAAGAATAGGCAACTCGCCCTGCCAAATAAACAGCCCCGCCCAAAGCGCTGACCAATGGATATTGTAAACCGCCAGTGAACAGGAGCATCAGGAATTGCGGGTAGTTTTCCAGACTAAATATGGATCGCTAGAAGTCAACACGAATACAATGTCCGGAATAACTCACGTGTTTTGATGAGCTCGTTGATAGCAATTGAAGAGATTGTTATCGTTGCTATACATGGTAGGGTAGTTGATACCGAACTTCTTGCGCATTTTGCCAACCTTGAAGGAATGTGCGACGCCTCAATTTAACTTTTCGGGCCATAAACAACAATGTAATGAAATGTTACCTGTATAGCCTGCCATGCCAGCACGAAGGCTGAGGCAATGCCCATGAGGACTACGTATCCGTATTGAGCAGGAATGGTCACAGATACCATTGTTTCTGTTGCTGGGGGTACGAAACGACTGAAACTACACAAAATTCAAAACGTGAAGCAAGCCTGGCTTAACTAAGCTAACGGCGCTACGAAATGGTGAATAACAGTCGCTAGTGCGGTGCGGAAAGCCGAAGCCATGAGCAATGACCTTGGAGCGTAACAGAAGGTACATTTATGCAAGTCATGCTGACTAGGGATGCCGTTAACTTGGTGTCACGGGGACTGGCTGATTCAATACACGGACAATTCAACACCTGGCAACTTTTTTAGTTTGTCTACACTATATCTGCGTAATATACTATATTTATACATTATTTTTATAAACTGCTTATACATCGTTATATAACAATCAATGACAGCAACAATTATCAACATTATGAAATCAAGTATGTAGTCAACGCCAAGCTTAACGGAGATGGCTTCAAAAAGCCATTACGATGCGTAGTTAACATCTATGTCTATCTATAAAAATTCAAGAATCAGTAAACAAATGTGATTCTAGATTAGGTTTATTGTAGACCTACAGCTTTGAAATTTGTTTAAATATAGGAAGCCTTATATTTTCCGATTTAACTTATAAAAGTTGTCGTGTATTAAATTGTCCGTGTATTGAATCGTTTCTCAACCGGTGTCACTACGCACTAGATTACAATGACGGACGGAAGTCATCACAACTTTGTAATGTAAATAAATGTAAAAATAAAATAAACATGAATTAGCGCATGATAAGATTTCGCAGCTACTCGATGGATCATAGCGCTCATGAAACGGTACACACACTGTTTAACCAATGTCAAAGTTCAGCGTGAACAAGTACTTAAAGGTAGCTCAAATTTTGTTTACTAACACAGCCCTGCATCACCGGCAAGAAATAAACGAGAAACTAAATCAAAACTCACGCGTCTGCGACAAAACAAAGCAGCCGCGCAATTTCTTACTTACCTTGTCATAGCTTTATAAACAGTCACGAAGCAAGTTAAACTTTTAATGCACGACTGGTTTAAATAGTTTCGGCGAGAACGTTTGTTTTACGTTGCGGATTTTTAGGACATGAGTTGGGATTTGCGATAGCGAATCGATAGTGCGCACAGCAAAGCGCGCCAAATTTAAGCTGGAAGCGCTTGCGAGGCGCTTTATTTAACTTTTCAGTGTCCCTTGTTAGCTGGGCAAGTCCTGAAGGACTGCCCAGCTTATACTATCGGTTGATGGTGCTAAACCTCGCGTGCCAGTTTAGTTTGGGAGGTGTGCATTACTTGCGTAGGTTTCTGGGGTGGTAACTGGGGGAGGGGGATAAGGGAATTTTGCTAGAGGCAAGTTCCTTAACACGGTTGGGCTAGGTGTTGGAAGAATCCTGCTGGAAAGTAATGGGAGCACGCATGGGCTAAGTGTAAAATTTACTCCTGCCGGGGGTACAAGACGACAGGTTTAACTGTCGAATAAGCTGTGACAACCGAAGGTTAGTAGTGGTAATTGTGGGTAGGTGGCTGTCGTGGGCTTGGCGGGTTTTCGTCGATTTTGAAATTTGAAGAGGTTTTATTTATTAAATAAATGGCTGGATTGTAAAGCTTGTAGTTTGGTTACGGGACGATTTACCTGTGAATCTTGAAAATTCTGGAAAACGGGTAAAATAATAAACACCATTTACCAACATTGATGTGCTGTTACTATTCACAAGAGGCTATTTAAAGATGCCTTCTACTGGAGTAAATAAATAAAGGCTCAGTACTTCGGTATGTATTGCTGTCTGGCGGAAGCTAGGAACAACAGGAGTCTCGGAAAACTGCAGGGGTTTCAGGCGACGGACAGCTTTATCATGCTGAAAGGTGCCTTCTGCGAAACAAATCTCCTTAGCTATAAGGATCACGCAAATGTGTGTACTTTCT
>JAHZNP010001386.1:0-20573 GCA_020615345.1 Triops cancriformis
AATAGCATGCAGTGGGAAGGCAACCCTAGAACAGGTTACTGGAATTTCTGTGTTTGAATTAAATCCGTCGGGTTGGGAGAAATTCCGTCGGCCAAAGCAACAAGGGATTTGAATTAATAGTTGGTGCTACGGATAAATATAAGACCATCTCATCATCAAACGCTTATTGAAAAACATCTTACAAATTCTTATTTATCAACATGAGAAATCGAAGATGGCACCGGTAAATAATTTTTGTGAATATTATCTGGAACTCCAATATCGCAGGCTCAGACGAGTCATTCGGTTTCGCGCCGCATTTTATTCGCTGTGCTATTCGCAACGTTTAGGCACGCATCTGTGTGGAGCTAGGATAGGGCAGTTTGTGTGTGTCGTTTTATGTGGAGAGTACTATCATAGCGAGATTTTAATGTAGTGTTATCAGTATTAGTACTAAAAAAATTTCAGAACTTATTATATTAGGTCAACTGACTCGGTTACTGTCGAGACCTGAAAATTGTTTTATTTCCATTCTTGATAAAGAAACATAGACAGTTCCGAAAAAATATTTCCCATACCGGGAATCGAACCCGAGCCTCCTGGGTGAAAGCCAGGTATCCTAGCCACTAGACCATATGGGATTGTAATCAATGAAAGAACGTATCGTAGTTCCCAAGCGCTCGTGAAATGCGCTGAACCTGAAGCTTTTTCCCAATTTCCAATATACGAATGGAAAAACAAGTACATGTATTATTTAGTGAAGCAAGTAAACGTGTAAAAGGATTGTGTTGTATTGACGCGAGGTAAAAGGATACATACACGTCGCATTTCACACGTATGCTACGTGTGGATGGACTGGACAGTTTTAAGAAGTCGGGATGGAAACTTACAATGCGTAGTTACTTAAAATTTTTAAGTTAATAATTTACGACAGGCCAATGGAGTCTAAATCAAGCCCCGCTTCTTCTTATAGTCCTCGAGGTTCAGAGAGCGGCGAGGTCCATCTTTTAATGCGACAGAGTTCTTCAATGTGACAGGAAGCGTTTGTGCTAATAAAAATATTTAAACATTAAGTCATTTCCACTCCTTTTAGTACACCCTGCGTTTCTTACTTGTGGATGGCATTTCGAGGTCAATCTTAATATCGAAATCATGAGCAGAGAACAGATCACTCTTCCCGGCTCCTGCACTTTTATCCGCGGCTTTCGCCTTATCGCCGGACAACACAAGCTGGAGTGTCTGTGCTTTTTTCTCCTCCGCCGCTGGGGCGTTCGCACCAACAGCAGGCGAACCGGCCGCCAACGGTGTCCCGTTTGCTTCCGATGCTTTGCCGTTGTTCATCCTCGGTTTGCCCGGTTTCGTACTTCGCCTCGTAAAGGGATCTTCCGCCTTTTGGCCTCCGGTTTCCCGAATTTCTTCCTGTTATACGTCACTTGTTTCATTCGTCCCTTCCATATATCCTTTCTATATATCCTACCAGAATGGCTTTCTCCGCCTCTTCGACATTCCGCTTTCGATTGCGCTCATTGATGTACGAAATGGAAGACAAAGTCGAAGTGCGTGCTTTATCCAGCTCGTCCGCTCGTTCTTCGACTTCTGCAATTTCTCGACTTAAGCGTTCTGATTCTTCTTCATCTCCCCTATAAACCCATAGTTAAGCTTAATGTACACGAAAAATTAAATCACCCACCTGGCAAGCGCAATTTCGCGGTCTTTCATGAGCTGTGTCTTCCGCATGGCGTAATTGTAAGGACTCTTCCGGAACTTGTGTTTTTCTTGCAAAATCTGACACAGTATGGAAAAAAATTATAAAAATTACTTTCTAGTTCCGTAAAAGGAAGTAAACTAATAGTTTACCATAGTAACTTCCTCTTCCTTGTACTGGTAATTCAAAGCGTCTTGGATATCTTTAAGTTTGGCTTGCAGTTCATCCAACGTAGGTGGCGCCACATCTTGCACGCCACAATCGCTTTGCCATTTGGCGAACTCGTTGTCAGTAAAATCTTGATTGGAGACAAACTCAAGTCGAAAAACGCGTTCTTGTGCACCGTGACGCAGTTTCAGGCCTTTGTTCGTCCTAGTGGTGCCTAACTGGTACACTTTCCCCGTCTCGCACACGTCAGTGATCTCTGCAACCTGCAATAAAGCGTTTTTAGGAACGTTTTTTATTTTTATTAATTCATCTTACTCTATAGATAGATTTTCCACTGTTCATACCAATTCCAATGCGTACAAAGCAGCCGCAGACCACGCGCTTGAAAAAAGGGGCGTGCACCCACCTTAACACTATACGTTAAGATCCAAGTTTACAAACATGAGTTTCTGGTAAGTACTTTTCGAGCTTGTGCCGGGAAAGACGAATTTTGCTCAATTGATCCTTCATTGAAATGAACTGAATTTTTTTCGGCGCCCGTCTAAATAAATGCATAAAGTAAATAAAATCGAGTGAAGATAAGATGAAATAATTAACACGAATAAACAATAAAAACAAGATGAATAAAGAGTAGAAAGCATAAAGAACAAATGAATAAAGAGTAGAAAGCAAAAAGAATAATGAAAACCTACCATAAAAGTAAAAATATATACAAAGAAAATACATACAGTACAAACAAATGCACAGTAAAACGAAAACAAAATTACTATACCCCCCTGTTTTTTTCTTTTCTTTTTCGAAAACTGAAGCTAAAACTTGAAACTGGTTTCGTTTCGGCACCCGATTAAATCAATACACAAAATATATTAACATGATTAAAGATATAAGGAAATAATTAACACAAATAAATAAGAACAATAAGAATGAATAAAGTAGAAAGCAAAGGGAACAAATGAAAACCTGTCGCAAAAGTAGAAATATATACTATTAAAATACAAACAAACAAAAAGTAACACAGTAAAGTTAAAAAGCACAGTAAAATTAGAACAAAATCACTACAGGATTCCACCCCCACCCCCGTTTTTTAGTTTTATTTCTCGAAAATTTGCAACTAATACGTAAAAAAAATATAGAACTGAAATACAGAAAATGAATATAAAATCGTACAGAAATAGACCAATAAATAATGTAAAATATACGATAATTATAGGTAAAATGTGCTGTTTTTCATATTTTTCTTTGACATTTTTTTGTATAGAAAAATCAATTAAAAATGGGGAAAAAATCGTTTGCTTTTTCTGGCTTTTTTTACCGTTCCTCGTCGCTTTCCTGTTCAGACTCGGAAGACATTTTGCGTTCCTTTTCGTGGCGCGATTCTGGCTCGGCGTCATCTTGGTCCTCGTCGTCCTCCGACGTCGAGCCCGAGTCGTCGGAGTATACATCGGACGCTTTGAGTTTCTTCTTGGCTTTTTTCTCTTCTTTCTCCTCCCGCTGTCTTTCTCTGCGTTCTTTAGCTTCCTCTTCCCACTTTTTGCGATCAGCTTCTTGTTTGAGGCGTTCTTTCTCTTCCCGTTCTTTCTTTTCTTCGCGCCGAGCCTTTAAGGCGTTCATAGCTTGGGCCTTCTTGTCCGTTTTGCCCTTGTCTTCGACCGTTTTCTTTCGCTCTTTGCTTCGTTCTTTGGCGTCGCCCGGTGCGAAGACATCGCTCTTGTCACCTTTTGTTTTCTCCTTGGTTTTGTTTTTGCTTTGTTCGTTCTTCCGCGCCGCGCGCAGCTTCTTTTCAATCTCGAAACGCGTCCGCATGGCTTCACGGCGCTCGTTACGATTAAACAGCTCTTCTTCACGCTCCCTTTCGGTCATCTGAGCCAAGCGAGCTTGATCGTCATCGTCACCCATCAAGTTTTCATCATATCCATCGTTAAATTCTTCGCTGTCCGCGTCACTATCACTCACTGAAATTACATTAAAAAGTGAAAAACGTTAAAGAATACTCAAGTCCGTCATACCAAAGGTTGAAAGCATGAATAATTACTCGACTTTCTAGCGTCTGAGTCTCCCGAATCAGAAACTTCCCCTTCTTCCGGATCCGAGCGACCTCCATCGCTTTCGCCGCTCGAAGTTGTCGCTTTGCTCTGTTTGGCCTGGCTTTTGCCTGACTTCTTTTTCTTGTTCTTCTTTTTGCTCTTCTTTCCCGACGCCCAGTCATCATCAGAGTCAGATGTTTCGGAACCAGACCCGGCCGAAGAATTAGGGCTAAAGGGAGCAGAGGATTTTCGCCCTCCACTTCGTGATTTCATGGCGTGCCCTTCTTGCTGAGGTGTATCTTCGGTTTTGGTCTTCTTTTTGGCCAGGGATAGCAGATCCTACCATAGGGAACCTTGTTAGACTTCACGTCAAATATGCTCATGGCCAAGTGGATGCTTACATTGTCAAGATCCGAGCCGCTGTCATCTGAGCTGTTGTCTGAGCCACTCAAATCCTTTCGTTTGGACATCTTGATGTTGTTTTGAGGGAAGATGGCTCAAATTTGGAAGAGCTAATAGCCAGTTGCAGCAGGGAAAAGCCGCTGAGATTGAAGAAAAGCAGTCTCTTTCTACGTGCTGGCTTGGAGGAACGCTTTTAACATAAAAAAGTACCGAATGTATGAATTTATTTGAAAAGTCTGGATGCATAAGAGAAAAGGGTTAAAGAATGGACTTACAGTTTTTATTTATAGGTCCTAAATAGTTGTATATTTACCCCCAAAATTCCAAACACGTTCTTAACCTATTCCCAAACTATGCCAGTGCGCCAGCGCCAGTTGTGGCGCACTTCGCTAATGACGTCATTGAAACCTGTCGAGCCAACAACCAAACGCCGTTTTACGGAGATGGCGCCAAATTACTCAAATGGCCTGAGACTAGCTCAGGAAAAAGAGATTTTACGCGTATTTTAACAAGAATACGAAATAAAAAGGATAACAAAGCTTATTCCAGACTGCTATAATTTCGGGTTTCTAGGAACTGTACGAAAAAATGGCAAATTTTCGGCAGCAGCTTTGCTAGGTCCTTTCGTGACGCGATGGATTCATTCCCTTCAGCACGTAAAGCCCATTGTTGAGAGATGGTGAGAGTTGGCACTTTCTCCAGTGTTAAGAAAGCTTATTAAAGGAACGATTCCACTTTATGAAGTTAGGCGCATCCTGGATATACGCCTGATCAAATGTATGCCCATAAGATTACGAATGCTAAATTCCAAAGAAAGTCACAGCCAACGATACAAACGAGTTCTGTTCTCATTATGACGTCATCGCTACCCCACGTGCCATTATTAAAAGACGGCGTCAAATTATTAAAAATAATTAATTCAAATGGTCATAACAATTTAGTACCAACGATATTATCAAATTATGTTTATTTAATCAACAACATCACAAAAAATCTTATAAGCTATATGCCAGATTCTAAAGGAATGATATGAATTTCTCCAGGAAGTTCACTGTCAGCGTCGTACATCTTTCACTGACTAGACGCATTGCTTTCTGAGACACAAGAAAAGGACGGCAGAAGAACATCTTTGTGTTACTACTTCAGTTTATCGTATCCGAATGCGTCTTGCCAATTGCAGCGCCTGATTACCAGCCAGAGGACAGGAAGGATAAAAATAGTGACAAGAATTGCCATCAATGCCCACGAGAAGTTGCCCCATATGCGCGGCGAAATGATACCTCGTAGACAGGAGGCCCTTGCTTGCCAAACTCGTTTGTCTAAAAACACATTTACAACGTAATGCAATGCGATAAGATAAAAAAAATACTGCTAATCGTTCTTACGTGATTAAGGACATTAAGGCACGTTCTGAGTCGCCTAAGCTGGATTTATCATCCATTGCGAAGAGCTCGCAAATTAGGCGCGGAAGACAAGCTTGACGAAGTTCTTCAATAAGTTCTTCTCCTAGTAAATATAATTACGTACGACGTCTTCGACAAAAATACACGATTCTTACTGGTTTTAGAAAACTCCTCCAACATCTCCTCAACGTATGCATCGTCTTCATCTCCTTTTGGACGTGGATTTCGGAATTTCAGCTTGCTCTTGCTCGTTCCCTGTGCTTGGGATTTATCTTTATTTCCAGAAGGGTTGGACAGGGATTCTTGGTCAGAATACAAGGAAGACCATTCTTCTTCTTCCAGCCACAGCAAGTGACACAAGAGCAGGAAAACTATCGCCGCTATTACCACTCTCAGTGGATACGTAACCATGATGGACCGAATGTTGGCCAGGTAGGCCTACCAAGGAATGTTAACATTAACATAACAGGGGAAACTATCTAATGGTTGACCTACTTCACTCCAAAAGCAAGGAAACAATACGAATACAGCGGCCTTATTGAAGAGAATCTAAGTAGAGGATCGACATGGAATAGTGCTAACAAGCGCTAAATCCTTGAACACACCTGCGTAATGTACGAATTTGTTACACAATCTGTTCAGATAACTCAAACGGAAGTGTGTATTACCTGCGCTGCTTTACAAGTTTCACCACCAAGTGTAATACGACAACTAAACCAACTTTAAAGAGAAAGTGAAAATCGACATGGCTCTCAGGTACACTTTCTAGCCATACTTTCCATTCAGGTAAACGTCTGTTATGCTCTACTTCTGCCCACTGGGCAAAAGGAGGGGTAAGAAACCTCGACGGGGTAAAAATGGGCGGAGCCTAATTATTAGCCTAAGGGATGTTGTTCCCGTAAACGTCAACTTCCATAGAGAATAGTACTTTCCGAGTAAAAAATATTTATTTTATTTTATTAATAACTGCGAATACAATGGAAAACAAGAAAAGGCTTATCTTATGCCTGTTGAGGAATGATTTGCGTTACCATGATAATGAAGTATGTATTTTCTGGTGTAAACTGTTCTTTAAAGTCAACTTACGTAACGATTTTGAGCGTGTTATAACCTTACGTAACGAATTTTCCTTTGGTATTTCTAGGTACTTTTCCACGGACACCTCAATGGAGATTTTGTGCTGCCAGTATATTGCTTTGATCCGCGACATTTCGGAAAAACCATACATTATGGCTTTGCCAAAACTGGTCCCTTCAGAGCAAAATTTCTCACCGAGTCTGTGGAAAACTTGCGAAGAAGTCTTATTAAATGTGGGAGGTAACTCATTAGTACCTTTGGTATCAGTAGTCTTGTTTTCATTATTAATTTGGAAAGATTAAATTATTTACTCGTTTTAAGCAATCTCTATACCAACTTCTGCACACCGGAAGACGCAATCTCCAGTTTGCTGAAAAAGTGGGCGGGGAAGTACCGAATCACCCTGGTTTACCAAGAAGAAGCAGCTAAAGAAGAAAAGGATGTTGAAGACGCTCTGGCTAAACTATGCAAAACTGCCCAAGTGAATATCCATACCATCTGGGGTGCCACGTTATATCACAAAAAGGATGTCCCCTTCCCGATAACGAGGTAAAAACCAACTGACGTCAATTATTCGAACCATTCTAACCGTATTGGTTCTGAGTAGGGTACCGGATACTTACACGCAATTCAGGAAGCTAGTCGAAACACAGTGCCAAGTACGAGCCGAAGCATCGATGCCCGAGCAGCTAAAGCCCGCCCCTTCTGACATGACAGACTGGGGCGAGATTCCTTCCCTTGCCCAGTTAGGCGTCGAAAACCCAGTGACAGACACTCGGTCAGCGTTTCTTTTTCATGGGGGCGAGACTGAGGCTCTAGAAAGATTAAGATATTACTATTGGGAATCCAACAAGGTAGCAGACTACAAAGTTACCCGTAACGGACTCATCGGGGCAGATTATTCGACGAAATTCAGTCCGTGGCTCTCTTTGGGTTGCGTTTCGCCACGTCGCATTTTCTTTGAGACAAAAGCGTATGAATCTAAGCGAGTCGCCAATGACTCAACGTACTGGGTGATCTTCGAGTTGCTGTGGCGCGATTATTTCCGTTTTGTCACGCTCAAGTACGGTTCGCGCATCTTTTATGCCTCCGGCATCATGGGAAAGAATGTTCAGTGGAAAAAAGACGAAAAGCAGATACACGCATGGAAAGGTAGCTAGTTGCATTGCCAATGTTCATCTAAATGTGTTATACTATGTTTTTTAGTTCCACCATTTTCTTGAATGTCTTTTTATCACCAAAAATTAATTATTCATTTTTATTTGTTTAGAGGGGAAGACGGGAGTCCCGTTCGTGGATGCCAACATGCGCGAATTGTTGTTAACAGGATGGATGTCAAACCGGGGTCGACAGAACGTGGCCTCCTTTCTGGTGAAAGATCTGGGCGTGGATTGGCGTGTCGGGGCGGAATGGTTTGAGTCGTACTTGGTATAAGTAGTTGAATTGACTTATAAAGTGCAAGCATTATTTGATACTTAATTATCTTATGCTATATCAGTTGGACCATGACGTTTACAGCAACTACGGCAATTGGAATTATTCAGCAGGAATCGGTAACGATCCTAGGGAAAACCGGCATTTTAATATGATTAAACAAGCCACGGATTATGATCTCGACGGTGACTACGTGCGCTTGTGGGTGCCGGAATTAAAACCCATAGTGGGATCGAGAGTTCATGCCCCTTGGTTACTTTCTACTCAGGAACTTACGCGAACGGGGGTTCAACTCGGGGTCACTTACCCTAAACCCATAGTTATCAACCCTCAGTGGGGTAAACATGCCTCAAATAACAAGGTAATTTGCAAATCTGGGTTGTATAAGCATGGCAAGAAGTATGATTTTGGTGTTTTGTAGGGACGGGGAGGAGCTACCCTACCTGGTCAGAAGCATAGTCCTTCATGGAAAGGCCAGCAACGTGGCGTCGATTTTTATTTCAAGTCAGGAAATAATAAAACGAAGTGAAAATGTACAAAGCGTCATACAAAACATCACGAAATTTGTTCCTATAAAACGTCTTAATTTATTGAAAAAAATAATAAATCCGTACACTTTTAATGGAAAATATACTGAAAAAGAAAAATATTAGAAGGTGAAAAAGAACGAATGCACTAAAATCTCACTATGACGAGACTACAAGGGGCAGAAAACCTGTTAGTTACGTCTGCAGTTCGTTCTAGCCCAAAGTAGCCTGATAAGCCATGAAACAGAAGTGCAAGTTTCGAAGCAAAATATTTTGTTACATTTCAGTACGTTTCAGTAAATTTCAGTATAAACGTAGGGACTTTGCATTTATTTTCACATACATTAATTTCAGTACGTTTTTAACATCAGAGTTAAGGATGCCATTACGAGTGAGCAGACTTCTCTGGTATTTGAGCGAAATTACGTACATGTTGAATTCACATTCCATTTTTCTTTTGTTCCTACCAAAAATAGCGGTTGGGAAGGCGCGACAGCTCCAAGGAAAGTCCTTAGGAGTTTCGTAGCCATGCTCAAACGTTATTCCGAACTCTAGTTCGGTTGCGGCTTCATCTGCGAAATGAATAGCGTTCCCGTGCCTTACTGTTACTCATAGGTGGGCGGATCAGACACTTTTTCGATCCGGATCGGATCGTGATCCGATCCGGATCACCAAACATGGCCGACCACGGATCACGATCTGATCCGGATCGCCCATGATGGCCGACCACGGATCGTGAGCCGATACGGATCACCCATCATGTCCGACTACGGATCGTGATCCGAACCGGATCCTTACTAGCGGATCGTGATCCGATACGGATCACTTAACATGGCCGACTACGGATCGTGATCCGATCCGGATCACCCATCATGGCCGACTACGGATCGTGATCCGAACCGGATCCTTACTAACTGATCGTGATCCGATACGGATCACTTAATATGGCCGACTACGGATCGTAATCCGAACCTTATCCTCGTCACATTGGTAGTGATCCGCGACCCGAAAGCAGTTATAAACGATTTGGGTACCAGTTATAATTTCGGTTTTAGGGAATATTTTTCTGACAGAACTAGATAGATGTAGCTTTAATTTACAAGTCATTGTACCTAGCCATCACCCTATTTCGAAACCAGCCGTTTTCAAAACCACCAAAATATGATACCGTTTGCAACTGCATGCAGTAACGACGGGATAGTGCGATTGTCAGCCAACTTTCTAGCTTGTGTAAAATTGCATTAATATAAAATATTTTCATAATTGTGACTTCTTTTGAAGCTATCATATTGACGAATTACATTAAATATGCGCATATTTGAAGAGTCTTGTTTGTTGATTACGAACGAAAAGGGTACAAAGCTTAAGGCAGCGGTAGAAAACGTTTCAACCATTTGTAGGAGCGTAGTGTCAAAGATTCTTAGAAAACAATGGGGAAGCTAAAGTTAGAGAACTTCCTCATTCCCTGTCAACAAATACCAAAATTTCGGTTCCGCATTCTCCTATTAACCTTAGGTCATCCATCCTATTCTGATTCCTCGTTTGCCAGTTGACCTTAGGTGAGAATTTCAAGATCCATGGATCTTCGGATCGCGGATCTTCGGATCACGAACCGTAGTAAATGAGAACCGGATCATTGACTACGGATCATGGATCTTCGGATCGCGGATCTTCGGATCACAAACCGTAGTTAAAAAGAACCGGATCTTTGACAATGGATCACGGATCACAATTCTGCGATAGATCACGGATCACGATCCGGAAATGGTGATCCGGATCGGAAAGGGATCCGTGTTGAGCTTTCGTGAGATCCGTTACGGTTCAAAAGATCCACTTTTGAGATCCGGATCTGAACCGGATCGCACGTCGGATCTGATCCCCCCATGTATGCTGTTACTGTATTTTTTTTAGAGATGAACAAATCGTAGGCTTTCGCCTGTTGTTAGTGGTTTACTCACTTGATATCACTGGTGTTCATTAGGTGAACAAAACATTAAAATAATATAAAACAAGGTATTTCCAACTGCGTATACCACGAAAGTACCGTGAACATAAAATAGTGAGTGTGCATTAATATATGGCCTCAGCTGTCCACTGAATACGTGTTTCACTATTCAAAGAAGGCGCAAGAGCGTTACGAGCGCTCCCCACGACTAGCGTAACAACTATCTCATACTTTCCGGTTGTGCTGAGCTGCCATTTTGGACGATTTTCTGTTCGTTACCGAGGAATTCCCACAAAAATGGCAAAGGCTCTTACAAGTTTGGCTGCCAAAGCACCTGCATTGATGAAAGGTACGTTATCATGTTGAAAAACTGTAGTCAGCCATCCAAATAGCCTGTAATGTCCTAAACTGTAGAATAATATTGTCCATCTAAGACAGGCCAACATAACAGGCTTTTTATTTCTTTAGAGTGTATTCTCATATTGATCTGAAATGTTTAACAGGAGTTGTGGAATATTCCACCCCGCGTTTGCAGACATTCTGGCGTTATGCTCGTGTAGAGCTCATTCCTCCTACCCCAGCTGATGCCCCCAAAATCCAGGAAGGTCTCAACAAATTGTTGGTGTCAGCCCGAACTGGCAAATGGAAGCAAGTCCCCGTCAGGGTATACATAAAACTATGAAAACTTTTCCTACTATATCTTAAAGTACGTAAATGTCATGTTCATTTGTTTTTTTAGGAAGCATGGTTGAATACCCTTGTTACCATGGAAATTGCCTTCTGGTTCTTTGTCGGAGAGTGCATTGGCAAGGGAAGCATTGTTGGATACCAAGTTTAAGCCCAGAAAGTAACATTTGTGAGTCTTGTAGATAATGCTCAGCGAATCAATACACGTTTAAGTGACTAATGACCTTTTATATTATGTCTAGTCTAGAATAATTCAACGCTTCTTAAACAATTTCCGTCATTTTCAAGTTATCGAACCTTAACATGTTCGAATTACAGTATACTCTAACTAATTTTTTCTCCGAAAAGTAAAGGCAAGGACCATTGTTACGTACAAAAGAAGATTTACCAGTACGGCCCAGAAAATCGCTATCGTGGTTGCTAAGGTTTGTTCACACAGGTTTTGTTAAGTAAGCCTATGACTATTAAAAATTGGGAGTTTTTTTAGCGTCCGTCAAGCTAAACGGTTTTGCCATAGGCGAATTCCAATTTTCTTAATGTCGTTTACGCAAAATCCGGAGTAAATCAACCGCCGTGGAACATGTTTTCGCAACCCATGTTTTTTCGCGCTGCTTTCTTTCACATTTCAGCCCAATTCAGGAAACTACCAGCTCATCCCATAATGCTCAAATAAAACAAACACAGTGCAATTTTAGCAGCCAAAAGGGTAAATGGTATTTTCCTATACCCCACTAATTCAACGTATTGAAATTTTCTAGCAAAATCCTAATATAAGAAAGTTAAATGTACATTTTTATATCAACCTCTTAGTACTATTCAGTATATCAGCCCGCCTGGTACCGACTGGTTGACGTTAGCGTTCTGTCCATATAAGAGAAACATGGAGTTATATTAGCGGTGAAGTGAAACTGTTCTTACTAAGCTATTTATAGTACAGTAGTCCTAGAAAATTGGTAGGGGGGGGGGGTAGTATGCAACTTTTTTTGGACATTTGCTCATTCTCCTATGTTCACCATTATAAAAAAAACGTTTTTTTACCCCCCCCCCCTGGGTACGGGCCTGGTTGTTAGCCAACAAAACCTTCCGAAGCAATCAAATTTTGCTCGCAATCCATCAACGGCGAAACTGAAATACCGAATCAAGTTCTTTTCACAGGCTTGAGCATCAAAGAAATTGGAAATGCGACCTTTTGCTTTATCCTTATACAGTGGAACCTGCTTTATTACATAGGCTCGGGACCGGGCGGTCTCTATAAATTTACGCTGAGTTTGAAATAACACGGAGTTGCCTCTTAGAAGGCTGAGAAATGCGAAAAGAAAGCAAATAACTCTCCCTGATCAACACCAAACTTCTTTGCGATTGATTGTTGTGTTTCGTTTTTCTCTAAATGCACGACCATTTAAACTCGCAGGCTTAGTAATAGGCTTGTATACTTTTTCCTCCACATCTTCACTTCCCATTTCACAGCACGCTACTAAACACGGATTTAGTAACCTATTCGCTCGTCAACGATGAGGTGAAAGTTCTTGGCTTAAGGATTACGCTCAAAGAAGAGTTTCGTCCAAGCATTTCTGGGAATTTTGCGGCCTACAGGTTTCACTAATTGCCGGTGCGATTGCGCATTAAATTAGCTGGAGTTACTTAACATTTTTAAGTACCCAACGGGTCTTTTTTATGATTTCGGCGGTTGATGAGATTATGCGATATGAAATAGAACGAATCCTGTCTGTACATAATTAAATGGGAATAAAACGGGACCGTATGTTCAGTATGAATTAAGACGGGTTATGAATTTATGCGATATGAAATTAAGTGGGTTCCACTGCAAATAAAATTCTGTTTTGCGTGATACCCTTTTTTTCGGGAACTCCGCCGTCTGTGCAAACACGAACCCACTTATACACAATGGTCATAAATTTCTCTTTAATAATTCTGGAACAAGCATTCATGAAACTACAATATTTACAGTCACAAGACTACCGAAAGACACTTCAGTTGTTCAACTTGACACTTTTTGACAGAGCTGTAAAAGATACGGACACAATGTTCTTTACACCACCGGGAAAACCCATCCAACTCAAACAACACCCGCCCCCTTCGTTACATCAGTTCTTCCACCGGACAGACTACAAGCGCAAAAAACGTTACGGTCTTGGGAGTTCACAAAAATTACACGAACTTACCGAAGCTTTCAAAGCTTGTTCAGCGTAAAACCTGTCTTGAGTACCAGGTTCCAAGAATTCTATACATTGTTGTAACGCTTGGCGATCTTTCAAGGCCGTGTATGTATCCACCACAACTCGGTAACGCTTAAATTTCTTCGCTAAACTCAAACGAACGTCAGACGAATCGACGAAACCCAGCAAACGGTCCAAAATCGGAGATGAACCGCCTATTTGGAAAACAATCTCGACAAGTCGTGTCAAAGGTACGTGTCCGCAATATTTCGCCGAGCCTAGTAACGACTAATGAAAAAAAAAAAAATAAGTAAAATGAAAATAGAAAAAATAATAGATAAAATGTTTACAATAAAATCATTAATATAAATTTCTAATAATACATAAATATATAAATTTCTAAATAAAAAGTGCATACATTTCTAAATAAAAAGTATATAAATGATAAACAAAAAGTATACAAATTATAAATAAAAGTATACAAATTTATAAATAAAAAGTATATAAATTATAAATAAAAGTATACAAATTTATAAATAAAAAGTATATAAATTTGCGAATAAGAATTATAAATTTACAAGTAACTTATAACTAACACAACTATTAAATTTCTCACTGCTAAATTTCTGAATGTTATTGATTGTTACGCAAAATTATTAGACTACACAGAACGTAGCAACCCGACCGCAAGTTTATTTGAAATTACTTTCGTAACCAAGAGCTTCTCGATTGCATCGAAGTCTTTCTCAATTGCTCTGGCAGCAACTGCGTTCCATATCCAAGCTTTATCTTCGATCTCGAATCTCTGTCGCATGGCTGACGGCGAGCCTTGTAATGCGTCTGTCGTGTTCCAATGATGGAGGCAGCAATACTGCAAAGTCGGAAGTAGGGCGGCGCCAACCAGTTCAGCAGCTCTAGGGACCTGACCAATCAAATGGTATGATGGCGACGGCAAATTCGGCACAGGGCGTTTTTGTGCCTCGGGCGACAACGCAATTTGACGCTCTATAAAATATGTACAAGTTCAGGTACTAGTTGATAACAATTACTGAATTATTTATGCTTAAAAAACGAAGTTTATTACGAAGGAGTTCGACATGCTCTTGAAGCAGCACTGCAGTATCTTCCAGCTCGATCGCTGCATGGAAATTATTTTTGTAGCAAGTTTGCAACGAGCGAACAGTCTGCTCTGCCGAAAACAATTCTCTTTTCTGCTTCGCTGCCAGCAGTCGCGAAATGGAATGCTTGTACGACAACATGGCGGCATCAACGCCACGGCCTAACATCCTAACCACTGAAGATTAAGAACTTCTGTGATAGATACTCAATGCTTATCCGTCATTTACGTAAGGAAGTCCAATGCCACCGTGTAGTCTTCTTTGGCCAGTAGTACGCTTAGGTATTGTTGGCAGGCGATAGGTTTGGCAGCCATTAGTCGATTAAATAGGGACGAATTGAGCGTCTTCTTGACGTAAAACGCCACCTACGATTAACAAACCACGCTCTTGAGTACGTAGTTAAGGTTCTGGCAAAGGAATCATACAGCCGTTATGGCATCTCCGTCTCCCAAAGTCACCGCTTGATCCAAAAGCTCCTGTTTCTGTTGCAAGCTTCGGAAGGAATGCAGGTTACATGGGCGTCCCAACATTAAGTTTAACACGGCCTCGCGAGCTGAAGGAATCGTACTCTAACAAGAACAGTAATAACTATTATCTACATTTAATTTACCTAATGTCTTTCTACGTCATTTTCTTTAAACCCTTACTTCCTGTCATTAAAAATCTAAATTCATAAAAATTGCTAGACTTAATCTCAATTTAATCACCACGATTATGGCTTGTGTGTACCGTTAAAGATTCTCTACGTATACAATTCAAAGTCAAAAGCCTCTTTCGAGATTAATCTGTCAAAAAGTTGGTTTACTTGGTGGCCAATATTAGTGTGAAGATTATATTTGATCGGTTCAAGGAGGATCGACGTTGGAACGATGCTTATTCCACTGCTCCCGGAAGCTAGGCTGTTCAAAGACGACGTAGACGTGGAGGACTTTAACTTCGGTTTTTGGTCCAATACCATGTTTTCACGCAATTGTTGCGATAATCTAGCCGTCTGATTAAATGAAACGCCAAAAAGGCCCGACTCATCCTGAAAAGAAAACAGACGTACTCTTTCTAATAACGAAATTAACTGTTGGCACACAAACCTCTTCATTCTCGTTGAAGCTGAACCCTTTCATGCTTGAAGTGTTCCAAAAATCTTCGTCATCACCGCTCGCCATAGCTAATTAATTCTTGTTCAATGCCAAATAGTTAATTTTTCTACAATTTGGCATTAACAGTGCCAGCGAATCTCCTAAAAGCAGACTGATGAGCTTTGATTTCTATTTGGCTGGGCAGCAAGTAAGAACATTTACGATTTTCTCGATGATTAGTCTGTTTTGCTTATGTTTACCAGCATTGAAGATTTTTTCTTGTAGTCATACGAATAGGCTTGTCCGATTGGCAGAGAAGACTGACCCGCCGAAAACGTTTATAGCCAAACCCTAAAGGTAGCTTTTCCACCCAGGATAGGCAGTATCAAGATTACGTCTAAAACCGCAAGGCTCGCCTCGTGTAGAGGAGAAGGTTTAATCGTGGCATAGAGGTACTATCCTATAGAGATAACAAAAGATCACTTTCTTATGGCCTTCTTGTCCGAGCTTTCTGAGCCTCCAGGCTGGTCTCTCGGGAGGAATGGGCTGTTCCAGAGCTTTGCGAGTCCTGCCTTCCACATCGCGGGAACTACGAAAACCATAGAGATACCATAGGATGGTATACCTCTATGCCTAGCTCACACCGCTTACGCATGCGCACTTCAGCCTGGTTTCAGCCAATCAGAAACTTTTCTAACTTTTCCACTCAGAAAGACTTCCTTTTCCTTCAATTTCACTCTTTCACTGTCGTCTCTTTACCTATGGTATCTCTATGAATCGTGGCCCCTGCGTTAAATTTAGCCAAACGTATTTTTAGCTCTGTTACGTACTATTATTTACTGTCGTCTATAGGAAACTGTTCTCCTAACTGCTCTTGCGTTTTATGTTAAGTTGGCGTTAATTCTGTTTTGTGGTTGTTGGGTTATTTAATTGTAAATATTACGCGCCTGCTAGACTTTTTAAGACGTATGAATAAAAAGCCATTTTTGGAAAAAAGTGCGAGTTAATAACATTTTCTACAGTCAGAAGTTTAGTTTAAGTATCAGGCTTCTCAGAAGTGTGAATATTATATAAAACTTGAACAGTATTTATGAGATAAGTTCAAACTCTTAAAAAACAGTGAGTCGTTAAATTTGGCCTAGGCAACGTGTTTTAATTTTCGCTCACTATCCTCAGTGCGCTTCTCGCGAAGAAACGACCCACTGCCACAGCGGTGGCGCCAGTGGTCTTTCGCATGTTTCTGTCGAATTTACATGTGACTGCTATGTATATATGAAAATATGTTACTTTTATATGACTACTATTTATTTGACAATGACAATATCTTTTTTATGCGTCACAATGATTTTCTGTTTGAGAGTAAACTTTTTCGTTTGGACTGTTCAGAAATGTGAAATCTTCCGTTTCTAAGTTTAAGCGATAAGCTCTATGAGTACCTAAACCAAAGCAATACGTGCAAAATTACTTTAAATTTCTTGTTTCCCTTTTTTAACTCGGTTGTTGAATGCGCTAGTAGCCCTTTTCTCAGGTAGGCCAAATTTAGACCACATTTTCAAAGTGCCGATTTTGACGAGGTTCGGGAAAATGGCAATAAATAAAATTTACGGCGACTTTCAAAGACACTATTACTCAGATAATGTAGCTAGCATACTTGGGCATCTACTGTAGAGTTTTTTCTTCTTTGTCTCACTTTTAATATTTCTTTTCGAATAAATACAAATGGTGTGCCAAATTTAGACCTTCTCCTCTACTAGTCGTGTTTCCCGCCTTGGCCTTGACATTGGACTTATGATGCTTTTCGTTGTCGTTCAATGCCGAAAACGCTACAATTGATATTTTGTAAACATGGAAACTGCGCAAATTAGTGCTACTGTAAGAAGTGAACATCTTTCTGACGAGCTTGGCCCATCGAAACGTCCGTGCGTCAGTCCAAAGCAACAATCCAGAAAAAGACGTCGGTAGATCTACTCATGATGATCAGTTCGTCCTGCCGCAGACATCTCCAGCTTCCTGTACTACAAGCACTTCTATTTTTTTTAAATTCAATTTGAATTGTAGTCCATGTTTAAGTTAATTGTTCTTCAGGAGATGATCGCTGCCAATAATGTCGTTTTATTCCAACTCAGTTCAGACATTGTTGAAAGGTCCTATTTTGGTCCGAATTATTTTCAATTCGAATGTTAGGTGTATGAAAATAAAGCAACAACGCTTTTTTATTCAATTTCCGGAACCGCTTGTCACGAAACAATTCACAGAATCCAGGTATAGAGGAGGGATGGGACAGTGTGGACACTTTTCTGTAGTTTATTTTTCACTTCACGTGGAGACAAAAATGTAGCCCAAAACTATATTCGTTAGATGGCCTGGTGTCCTGGCTATCAAAAGAGGTATTGTACGCTTGAAAAACACAAACAATAACACCAAACACCCATGAAAACTGGAGGCTCCTCCGACTGTCCAAAACAAGATACCGCGGATACAATTTGGACTTGGGTGTAGTGCGATTTGTCCGTGTGTTTTGCCATAAGAAAACTAATCGGTAGCCTTTTTTAAAAATACATAATAGACTTGAAATGTCTAAACGAAACTTAACAGTTATACTCCCTTTCGATATAGGAATCATCCTAGCTCAAGTTAGTGCAAGGAAACTCACGATTTTGTAAAAATGATTATTCACAACAAGAAAAGGCAATGCAAATGGCTGAGTCCAAATCGTACTAAATCATCCCTTTGGAGTTTAAAATTTCGTGCAAAAAAAGTACAGCGATTTTAGAACAAACCTTTGGAGGAGTTATTCTCCAACTTGTCAGCTACATAAAAGTAATTTTAATTTTAATTTTAGATACACATTATGAGTGCTACAACGAAATAATCAGGACCCGTTTCTTACAAAAAGTGCCAAAAATTCAGTTTTTATTTATTTTCTCAAAAACCGTTCAATATTTTTCGACGAAAATTTCCTCATGAAAGCTTCGTCGTATTCACTAAGTGTACAATTTTTTTCAGATCCAAACCTGTCGTAGTTCATTAGTAATGATTTTTGTACGGTTTGTCCCACGTGTAAACTGTCCCATCCCTCCTCTACTTTTGTCCCATAAATGTACTGTAGACATAGGTGTGCATCGTTACTCAAG
This sequence comes from Triops cancriformis, assembly GCA_020615345.1. Classification (NCBI taxonomy): domain Eukaryota; kingdom Metazoa; phylum Arthropoda; class Branchiopoda; order Notostraca; family Triopsidae; genus Triops; species Triops cancriformis. The sequence goes on from JAHZNP010001386.1 coordinate 18,854, forward strand.
GGTAACTGCTTTTAACCAATCTCAGTTAGGTTATCCATGATTCAGCAGTATTGCTTTGAATCATCAAATTTCTTCTGTTCGCAAAAAAAAAGGAATCAACGGCTCCACACCGATTATATTATCTTAGCTATAATCTTGCGGTTATATGTCATAATAAGCATCGATGGTTCAGTGGTAGAATGCTCGCCTGCCACGCGGGCGGCCCGGGTTCGATTCCCGGTCGATGCATCCTTTTTTATTATTATTACTAAGTTATTATTTCTACTTTTATTGAGTTTTAATTTATTTTTACTGAGTTATTTTTTACCTCTTGTTTTTTTTATTATTTTTCAGATCAATGGAATAATTAAGGAAAAAGTTGTAGAGCACGGTTCACGAGGGGAACGCCCGGAATCGGCAGCCTCTGCAGCGTACAGCAGTGGTAAAAAAAAACTATCTGAAAAGAGGCACAGTGCACAGGTTACGGCCTTTCACTGCTGAAAGGCTGTCTTAGCTGGCTACGTCACTGGCTTCTTAACCTCTGAGGGCCGAGTCTAGGAGACGTATTTTGCAGTGAAAGGAAAGGAAAATGCCATTAGCCTCCTGTCCGGATAGTATTTTCTTTTTACCACTGCTGTACATATATTAACCGACAACTTGAGTGATTCGGCGCAACCCAGTGGTTTACTACCCATGGCGCCGTTACGGTCGAAATGGATGCGAGCAACTCCGAATTCGATCGCGCCGTTGAGAAAGCTCTCTACACAATGGACGCTGAAAAAATACAAGAAAATAACCATTTGCTTTTCAGGGGGCTTATCACAAGGGGGCCGTTTACAGAATTCTATAACATGGCCCTTTTTAGCTGGGCAGCCCAGTTTACTACATCGTTTTGGCGTGCCAAACCTCACGTGCCAGCTTAGCTTGGGAGTGGCACCCGACGGTTTGTTTGGGTCGTTTTTTATGACGAGTACTGTACACGTCAAATTGAACTTTTCTACAAAAAGAATTATGAGGGCTGAAAATCCTCACAACACATCTCCTTCATGCGTTGTCCGCATATTACATGTAAAATCTGCACGATCGTTGTCGCTAATAGCCTGTTTCTTAGCTTTGACGTGATAATATTTAAATTATCACTTAATATGCATTCAATTATTACTAGGCTACGTAAGGTCTTCCAACTATGATTACTTCACTCTATTTATCGTAACTTACAATTCGTAAGAACGTATCTGCCTGTGTGACTTGGCTAACTTCTAAGCTTTTTGGGAAGTTTCTCCACAAGCACTTCACTTTAAAGGGCAATGGACACCTAAATTGCATTTTGAGATTTTGATGGATTCGTATAATACACAGTATTCTAAGAACAGAGAATTTTGTTTCAGATTTTTCTGACCAACCGTTTCAGAGTTATTGCTTTGCAAAGTTTTGGCCTTTTCCCGCCATGAGAAGCGTGACGTCACGGAAGTCCAAATTTGAATTCCATGGGCAATGGATACCAAAGACGCATATAGAGATTTTGACTGATTATTATACTACACATTATTCTAAGTGTAGATAATTTTGTTTCGATTTGTTCTGACCAGCCGTTCTTGAGATATTTATTTTCAAAGTTTAGGCCTTTTCCCGCCCATGAGAAGTGTGACGTCACGGAAGTCCAAATTTGAATTTCAGATTTCTTATTTCCTAAATATCTTCGTTAGTATTTCGCACCTGAGAGAAAGACACTTATATCCGG